>DWRA01000550.1:0-23576 GCA_018250295.1 Spathilepia clonius | reverse complement strand
AACTTGGTAGGTAAGTGTATTCTGTAAACCGCTTTCCGAATTATGTACAAAAATAAAAAATATATTAAATTTAGGGGCGCTCCCCACACAAGGAACTGTAACTCAAAAAAAAATCATCTTACCTTCACGTGTGTCTATAGAAAGGTCTTTAAAAATGTCATTGAGGTTTCTAAGACCATACTTTTCTCAAACTCGATTGTTTGAGAGATAAGCCCTTTTAAAGTGGCAAAATGTGACTCCCCCTCTAACTTCTTAATTAAAAATCTGGATAAAACATATGTTGTATATATCAAGGAAAACTTTCAACGAAAATTGGTTCGAGCCAGATACGGTTGACAGTTTTTGAGATATAACACTTTTAAAAAAAAACGAATAACATAACTTTGTATTTTATACAAATACTATGAAAAACAAACTTATTTTGGTAGTTCCAAAACTGTTCAACTTTACTATTTAATGATACTTTATTATTTAATGATAATGCTACGGAACCCTTCGACTTGCACTTGGCCGGTTTTTTTTAGCTACTATCGAATCAACGACGATATAACGTTTATATATTGAAAATGTCAATTACTATGACGTATGTATGTATGTACGCATGTATGTCAATTACTATGTCAATCTATGCACGTATTAATGCAGACCTATGCAAATATTTAACAGCATATTCTTATCAGAGAATACGCAATAACGTCGTATTATCTCTTAGTAACCTGACAACGGCACGTGGGTTGAATATGTCAATGACGTTAAGTGTAATAACAATCTCTACCATATTTCCATTCTTTGGGAAACTTACCTATTGTTATAAATATTTTAATGGTACTTAATAGTTATTTCGTAAAACGGTTCTTTTGGATTCATGCTATTACTATATTTGTTTCATAAAAAAATCTTGTATTATTGTTTTTAAAAGAATCCCCTAAAACTATTTAATAGGGGATGAAAACTTGTGTTGTAATAAAATTAAAGGAAATGAAAAGTATGCTTAGTATCTTATTTTACCGAGATTTTATAATATATTTTTTTGGCATTCAAAACTCATAAAGTAGTTACTCTCAAACTTTTGTCAGATCCTTTTGTGTAATCGCAAAAATCTTACGAGTTTAATTATTAAATAATATATATTTAGTTACTAATTGTCATTTGAACTGGTGAACTTATTCTTATCTCTGAATAACCTGACATGTAGGTTGGATGTGTGTGACGTCAAGTGTAATGACGCCCTTTGAGTCGCTGTAAGTGCTTTCAAGCGCGGTATTTGATATAAATTATTTTGAGAAAACTGTTATATCTACGAAAGACAGTGCACGCATCGTTACCTTTCAAGTAACACATGCATATATATAACAATATGCCTTTGAATGAACCTAAAACATACTATGTATTTTAAAGTCATTAAAAAACAACTACGCGTCATACTAATAACAAATAAATTAACTTAGTGATGAATGTATTGAATGAAGGTAAGTTTAAATAAAGACCAATATTTTATTTCGTTAACTTATTTATTTATTTATTTATCAAATATGATGGACTAGCAAACGAGAAAACAGTCCATCTGATGGTAAGTGGCAACTACTCCTACTACCTACTAGTATTATAGGTTTATATGAGAATTGGATTGCTAAAATCTATTTTCAAAGGTTACTTTCTATCGAAGGCCCTTATCGAGACCATAGATGCGAAGTTTTCATTATCATCAACCCATTAATAGCTCAGTACTGAATCTCAGAATAACGAGGATTCTGAAAAAAGTATTAAGCGAGCCATGCGTTGGATAGATATAGTAGACAAATAATATTAAGATGACTCCTCCGGAAAGTATGAAATCACGCATATTTGCCGCTACATACTTGACTGGTTTTTGAATTTTGGAGTATCATAGTGAGAGGTCAAAGTCTATACCACTGAGATATTACTTAGGCTAAAATTCCCTTCTCCATGACAAATCAGTTATATTATCGTTATAACGAATAATAAAGCAACGCACAAATCCTAATGTGCGTCGAAAACTGTTCATCTTTGCGCTGAAAGGCTTGATCAAGTTCACATTTTGTCATTCACTAATTAGAAGAATCCAGTTTGCTTCGACTCAAAAAATACTACCGCCACACCTATTTCTATCTTATAACCCTATTAAGCGCTTGTGTGGTTTGGTTTAATGCGTAGGGTCATAAATTACTTTTCGGAGTTAGCAACGCATCTGTGGTCGACCCCTGATAGAACTTTACAATATTATATCAACTCTATATAAAACAGGTTCTACTCGAAGACCATAATAGATAAGTACTCCTGATACTTCTGAAGATTAAGATTGTTATTTCATATGTAAGTCACCCGGTATCCTCACCCACCGACAATCACAACTGCTTCAAGCAAGAAATAGGTATCCTCCCCAGCCTGATTGTACGTGACTTGTTGGTAGAAATTATCTTTCAATTCATACCAGTAGTCTGACATTGCTGATTGATTTGCTTTGCCATAGTTAGTCTAATTGGAAAAGGATTGGGACCATATCACTTAACCTCAGCTGTCTGTCCAGCTATATATATCTATAGCTGTATATCTATAAATATGTTTTTAACATAACTATAACATACTTAACTTTAATATTTTACAGAATATGTATACAATACAATACAAAAACATAAAAAACTGACTGCAATATAACACAGCAAACATAATGGGTATTTATTTTTGAAGTTGGTGCTCATAATGGATACTGAGCTTTAATATGGTTTATTTAAGGTTAGGTTAGAGTCACTAGCAGAAATGCCCCAACCTAAACTATATTTAAATGAAAATACAATAAAATAAAGTCTATTTGAAGTTGAATAGCAAACTTTTCATAATACGTAAATATAGCGTAAGTAGGTATAAAAAATATACGACCTATTTTAACATAAGAAACGGTTTACGAATGTGAAACGTTGTTTGAAGAAATAAATGAATTTTACGATACATCTACTTGTTGCAATTTATGCCGTATAATGTAAGAAGAAAAGGCTTTATATTATGTACGAAGGCTGTTATAATTTTGCTTATAGATGTAGAGGGAGGTAGTGGTGCCACACACAAGCCCTCGACCGTGCAACCAGGTCAAAGAGGTTAATACGGAGAAATCTACTATAACCGGTTACGTCACACTATTTTATAAAAACTGACTAAGTCCAAGTAGGACTCGGACACGAAAGGTTCCTTTCGTGAAAAAACATACAGACTCTCTAACTTACAATTTGTTTAAATAAATTCTGTTTTTTATTGTCTGCCTACTATGTAGGTCATATTAAAGATCTTAGTATGAGTTTTAAAGTTCTATAGGGAAATAGCCAAAAAATTACCATTCCACTTTTCTTCAAAAGTAATGGTCCTTTTGAAAAGAGTACAAAAAATTGTTATAGATTGCATGAAAATCTATAAAAGGTCAAAGTTACACATAACACCACGCGATAAGTAAGCGACTATATTTTTCAAAGGACAGGCAATCCTCTACAGGCGATGACCTAAAGACACGTATTGAAAGGGACAGTTAAAGAACCAAAAAAATAAAAGAAAAACATCGTAAATCTATTTTGGATGGAATGAAATTCATTCGCGTCTCGCAAGGTTAGCGATATCGAGTATTTGTTTATTATTGAATTTCAGAATATATTTTTAGCTATTCTTAATCAATATATGGTCCAATAACTACTATGAATTGTTCATTCAAGTACTTAACATTCCTTATAATCCAGTCAGTAAGTAACGTCCGGTTACAAGAATAAACATTTGGATATTTTAATTAGATATTACATTAATAGAGCAGATGTTTTAAATCTGCAAAAGATATTTACAGATTCTTTCGATATTTCTTTATATGCAATATAGAAGTTGCAAACGAGCATACAGTCCACCTATCAGTAAACGCTTCTTCTGTCCATAGACGTCGATAATCTACCCCAGATCAGATTCATCCCACCTGAGGTCGGCCATAGTTACGTTACTATCCGTAAGGACTAATTTTGAAAGGCTTTTGTTTTTTATTTTTTCCAAATGTCTCTCACCACACCTTTCAAACCAGAATATAGCAGCATTTAATACTGTCGTTATCAGATAGAAATAGGATGTGGCCGTGGTTCTACCACTTCTATAAGGGCCCTGTTAAATTTAGTGCTTAGTTCTGAAGTCGGCTTTAAACTTATATTTCGATGGATCAGGACGTAAACCGCGTTCAATATAAGCTCCGACTACAAATGTAAGTACTAAACTAAAATTTACTTAAATTATTTTGTGCATTTGAACGATATCGAAATCGTTAATATATATTTTTAATTATTTTAACTTTTTTGTGACAATATATGTACTGAGAGAGAGACGCAATTGTCGATGAATTAGCTTGTGTCAAAGTAATCTTCTTTGTTGTATTAGGGTGATTATGAATCATATAGGTTAGGTATGAATTTAAATAGTCTTATATTTTTTGTTATTTTTCAATTTAAACTAAACAAATAAATGTAGGTAGGTTAACCTATATGAATTATTTTAGGCGTTCGCCATTTTTATGGTCTAGGGTGGCAGGACCTCTGCAATATCAGGGTTGAAGAGTTGAAAGTAATATCCATGTATTAAATTGAGTATTGTAATAAATTCTCCCATTCATAAATTCGTCTACCGAACGGATTTCATAAAAAGTGTTCATTATCACAATTATCCCCGGTTTACTTACAACTACTTTAATGATACAACCACCTTAGTCTTACAGGAGTGGCGATAAATCTGTGACCGGTTTCGGGTAGATCTCCTGTTTAATTTGTATTTGGTTATAGATCCATGGACGGCATCATTTATCATGGGATTAACTGCATGCTCATTTGTGACATGAAGCTCATTAAAGTATATATAAGTGCATCATTTTTGTAGGGAAGAGAGTAAATCAGCGATTTCTCAGTTTGTGCCTTAAACATTCCATTTTTAATGTCATGATACTAACTGTTACTAAAGTGTTCGAATCAAGAACTAGGTATATAAAAACTCAAATGATGTATCTGTAAAATGAAAACTATTTAAAAACTTAGGCACATGTAAACTTGAACCTGCGAAAGCGTTATTCACCTGATTCTATGTCCTTATTACTCAGAGCGCTGTGAGTGACGTGACATAACTTTCCGAGACCAATCCATTCTCTCGATCAAGAGTCTCTCTAACCACTTGACTTCACGAGGCTTTGACTTCCACTAGTGGCGAAATTTAATTCTAGTACCGATGAGATATACGAGCAGTAATAGGATGTTTTTGTTCCATGTCCTCCGCAGATGTTCTTGTAAGAAAAAAGCTTTTTTCGGGGCACCATTTTTGTTATTCCAGTAAAAGACTGTAACGTGATAAATGTTGTTACCCCAATTCTCGTTCCACAAATCGAGGCTAGCATCTAGACACTGATTGCGTGTTACTTGGCTAAGATTTCGTTTACAGCGTGACACTTTTTAGGATATCGCAACGTGATGTTTTAGATGACATGATTTTTTTCGGCGACAATTAAAATAAATAAAGAATGTACCTATTCTATTACACATATACTGAAGTAATTTTCCATATCACGAATTTGGTTATTTTAATATTTTGTTACAATGTTTAAATTTTTACCGAAATATTCCTTTTACATTAATTCATTGTGATAAAATGGAATCTATGGTCTTTTACTATTTATGAGTTTTTTTTTACAATTTCGTAAACCATTAAATGAATATAAATATTTTATAACTACCAAGAAACTTTTTACATGGTATACTATTAGTAAATGTTTAAACCGTCCATCTAATTCTATGAGGATCCTTGGATCGGTCATCAACCCAGGTAGAATTCTTGGCCTAGCATAGACTCATTGTTGTTACTAAAAACTAAGTTGAAATGCCTAGTATAAGTGTCCGTTTCTTACCACGCCCTTCAAACCAAAAATAGCAGCGTTTAATACTGCTGTTATAATACAAATAAAGGTGTAGCGGTATTCTCTTGGGAATCAAACCATCAAAGATCTACCATCTTTTTAAAAATGAGTAAAGTAAGATACAAAGTATAAGTAAGTTAGCTCAACAAAGCGAATTCAAACCTGTTAATGTTTTGTCAGTAAAAAGTTTTCCCAATACATTTTAAAGATATCCTCTATATTTAACTTAATGTATAAAGAAAATTATGAATATATATAATCCGATGGAACTCCAAACATGAATACGATTTCAATTAGCGGTCCCTAACCTTGTTTACCTTTATATTAAGGTCAAACGCAGCTTAATAAATCATTACTGTTGATTAATATTTTAGTTATTTTCTCAGAGAATTATATAAAACGTAATGACAACATTAGAGCAGAAATATAAAGCTACGTTAGCTTAATGGCACTTTTCTGAATTGTAGTCTGACACGATTTTCACTGTAAATCTACTTCCGCTGCACAAATACAACCATATGTTTTCAAAATCATGTTGTACGTATTACTTAATATTATTAACAATTTCCCAATTAGTATGTACCCTTTTTTTGGTTTCGAGGGTCAACCTTCAAAAGGTATCCCATGGCGCTTCGTGAGATTTAACCATACCATACCCATTAAAACCCCTCCGGTGGCCGTCCTCAGCAGTATGTGGAAGACTCCGTGATCTCCAAAACAAAGCTACCGGAGCCAGGAAGTAAAATTTACTTCCCAAGTTACTTGACACACGACATAAATCGTATATGAATCTAAAGCGGTCGCTAACCAACACACGAAAGGACTGATGTAGACTTTTTAAAACTATATTTTTTAACAGCAGACCACAGAGGTAAGTGACAGCCATCAGTGGGACAATGATGGGTGGGTGATGAAGAATCGATATTCAATAGCGCGTTTTGTGAATGTTTCGGGCCGTATTGGTTTGGGTTTGAGCTGCGACAGCATTTCTGTTGTAACGCGGTTTTAAGCATTTGTATAGATTGAAAAGTCGTTGTATATTATTACATATGTAGTCGTTGTAATTGTCTTAAGATTTAAACTTTTTCCTTCGTCAACATCACAACATTTAGTAGTGTTTTACAACATTTAATTGTAAAACAACTAAAATTATTATACATTTTACTTTTCAAACGTATTCGCTATTACAATAAAATACCAGATTATATAACGACTTTGCCACAAAGTATGTTTAAACAGTTTATTAAACAAACTGTGTGTAAGAGAGTCTACTATAAAACGAGTGATTATTTGGCTGATAAAACTGTGTGGTCTGAAGTAATTCAGCTCCATTTGTTCCTTTAACATAAGATAACTTTTTATGTAGTTTTATTTATTTACATTTTTTTTGTTTATTTAAAAGATGTTTGTTCTGAAGTTTCTTTCGCCGCTTCTTCTCCATAACGAAACACCTTGTGAAGTAGTGGTAAATTCTTGACGTTCAAAAATAATTCTGTAAAGGACTTTTCATTTTCAATAAAATATTTTGATTTTGATTTTGAAACATTAAACCATTTCCTATTCAATTAATTGAAAAATATTTTCTAAAACCCGCTGTCAGTTAACTCGTGCACGTGTAAACAAGTACTACAACTCTGTTTCTATAAAACGTTGTTTGAAATAGAATTTGATGTCAAATTTGTCGATATTGAAGGCGGCGACATTTAATGAACCACATTGTAACTGGCTGACGTATATGATTTATGGTCCGAGCTAAAGAAATTTAATGGCTTGAAAATGTGTAATAGTTTTTGGTTAAAGTTTATTGACAATGTATAATACTTTTGTGAAATCCCTTTCACAAAAAATAGACGGGTATTTAAGTTTTTGACAAAATAATGTGATCGGAAGTATTACTTATTCAGATTACTGATTACTTGGTTTATAATTCCATTTCATCACGTAGTGACGACATACAAAAAAATCAATATACATCGAATTGAGAAGGTGATGGAAACTAAATTATATTAATGATTCTTTCAGACTAACGCATTAATAAAATTTGCTCTATAAGCTTTCGAGGAAGTTATTTAATACAACCTGCACATCATATTCGAATAATTTTTGTTCTCCAATTCTTATCCTGTAAGCAAGAATCAGCATTCAGTTTCATATAGTTAAATTTAAGTAATCTGTTGCATTGTTTGTACACACACAGCCAAAAATATACTTTTTTATATGACGAAGAAGCAAACGAGCGGTCAGTCCACCTGATGGTAATGGCTATTGCCACCCATGGACATCTGCAATCAACCCTAGATAAGACAACAATCTTACCTGACGTCATCCACAGATGCGTTGCTACCCTTGAGGACTAAGTAGGTATGCCTTTGACAAGTATGTATTTCTTACCACACCCTTCAAACCAGAAGATAACATTGCTTAACACTGTTTGCTGTTATTAGGCAGAAATAGGTATGGCGATGGTGCTGTCGAAGTCGAACCACAAAGGTTTCTATCACCTTAACACTCATACTCATGCTCTGTATTCTCGTTAAATAAAAATACAAAAACCCGGCGGAATGCGAGTCAGGGACAGTAAGACTCAGTACATAAAGTAAAAAATCTTACAACAGAACAACTAGATGTCTGGTTGTTGCCGTCATTAATATTTACGAAGATTGGTTGTTTTTCGCTAATACGCTTCACCAATGAATACTTGCACTCACTAATAGCGTGACGTCGCTGATCGACTTGCCACTTGTGTCAAGTGTAGAGATGTGGGTACTTAGCACAATGGTTACGAATAAAAATGGATCCCTAGCTTATTTAAGTCGAACAAATGTAATAAAAAAAATATCGCATATACCAACTGAAGATGCATAATATCAAGTGATTTACCGAGGTAAATACCCACTTCTTATTAAGGCCATAGAGTTCTTATAAGTTTTTGTGTAATATTTAAGAACTTGTTTTTTTCCTCAAGATTTTAGTCGGAGTACTTTGTAATGTCCGGTTGGGACGACGATCAATTTTCGCCTGTTTAAAATAGTTTATTAATTTTTAAAACAATATTTGATATTCTTACATGGCAATGGCCATGGTGACATGGTATGGCACAGTACAGTTTGAAAAAAAAAACATTATCAAGATTTTATATGTTATACGTCTGTATTTGGCTCACTGAAATTTCAGCTTAATCGGTTCTGTAGATTTGCAGAAAATTAGTTATGAAGGACGGACAGACAGACACGGAGGTCTTATAAGGGTTGAATTTATTTCTTTGGATGTACAGAACCCTAAAATTTTAAATAATAGCTAATTAGTTAATTATCTTTTTATAAAAATTAGTTTTAAAGTATTTACAATTCGATTTTCAAAAAATATTATTTGGTCTTGTTGTAATTGATATACTTACAGCTATACTTACGGAATGTTGCCTTTAGTTGTGAAATTTATTTTTTGAGGCCAAAACGCCGTGTTCTGATAAGTGATTATGCTGAACGGCTTCGGCGAGGAGTTTTTGAGACCGTTTGTAGGTTTTATATTATCATAAAATATGCCAAATTCATTTAACCGCAATTTTTTTCCACTTTAGTGGGCCGAAAATATTTATGTAATAGAACTTCGAGAAAGCGAATTTTATTACCAAGGTCGTTACAGTTTTGTACGGTTCATAGGCAGGTAAAATGCAATTTGTTGTGTCATTGTATACAACGTAATATATACTCATTTCATTAATACAGAAAAATTGCTGATCGAACAGTACCATCGAAATCCTAAACTAGAACATATCTGGTAACATGAGTGTATTACGTTTAACGGAGTTAAAGAATTAACTCTTAACTTGTATAACGCGCAGATAAATCCTTCTGTGTAGCTTTATCTTCGCCAGGATTCGGTGGCTTTAAGCCCTTGTGAACGATAAGCCGTGGCCGTATCCGGCAAGATGTACGTCCGGACGGACGTGTATTGCGCTTTTGTGAAGGCAAGCGAACGAGCTTTGTAAAATATTTTAAGCTTACAATATTATAAAGTTTGCATTTATTGCATTTTAATGGTAAAATAATCATCCATTTACCTAGTTAGATTTCGGATTGAATATAATATATTGAACAGTATAAGAAATAAAGAAGAGAATGTAGCATACGCTCTGTTAAAATCTAAATTTTAACATTTAAATTAACATAGTGATATAAAAACTCATTGTAAGATTAAAATATATACTAAAAACTTTTTACAATACTTACAAACTAAAAAAACAAATATATTATGAAGGGTGTTCGAAATAATGACATTAATGTTTCTTCTGATAATTTTTAGAATATAGTGTGGTGTGAAAATTATTACGGACTATTATTTAAATCACTCCACGTCAACGCTATAAGAAGATGCGGTCCGCTTCGACTAAAAACTGCCACTACCCCACGGCCCACTGCATGTTTAAAAAGAGGCAACATGTGAACATAATATTTCCAACTGGAACTTAAGATTGCTCATACCTTAAATTATTTTTAGCAAAAAACAGACTTATACAGAAATAACTCTAACTAATATTGGTTTTAGTTTATAGTTTTGAAGTCAGCTCTCAAGTGAATCAGTTGTTCCTCTGGATCACAACGCAAACGTATCCGATTTGAGCGCCGACTTAGAAACAAACTACTAAACTAACATTAATTTAAATTATTATATACTTTTGAGTAACATTGAAGTCAGTTATAATTTATGTTAAAAAAATTGTTTTGACTCTTTTTAGTGAGGACATACCTACACATATTGTGTAATCATGTAACATAATTAATTTTGCTTAGTGAATTTAAATGTATTGTATCTTAAATCTAAGCATAAGCCAAAAATTTACAACACTACACATCAGTCAGTAAGATAGTATATCCTTAGTGGTACGGTGTAGCAATAAAACTACTTTAGATAGAATATTCGTTTACCATTTCTTATAACTGTATGATATTTTCATCACATGGTAAATGTTTCAGGAGTCACTTTTATTATTATGTTCGAGCCTGAACAGTTACGCCAAAGATAATTAAGAACTTATGGGAAGGGCGGTTACAAAGAATGTAAATCAAGTTTGTTCCCTGAATTATTTTCCTGATGTTTTATTTCACGAAGGTAAGCATTTGAATTTTTGCTACAGTTTTTTAACTAAACTCAAAGAGGAATTAATGGTGATAGAATCATTCGTGTTTCTTTTACAAAAGAACGGTCACAACATATTCTTTCGCCTTATAAAAGCAGATTTAAGCAAACACGGAGTTGCAGTTATATGAGGAAGACTATACGTTCGTTGTATGTAATCTTTTATTTATATAGGAGTTTTCTACTACAATATATTATATAAATAAATTATTACATAAATATATACAAAAATGATCAATTGATACAAGGAAAATAGATTTTATTGCCAAATTTTATATAGTACATCAAAATTTCACCTGTAAGCAAGTACCCAACCAAAACATACTAGGCAACGCTGCGTACGACATTTAGGAATTTATACATTTTCGCTCATGTCTTCGTCCTATTGCATACGGCGTATATCACTCTTTATGTACAATTAATGCAATGAAACTTGCCAAAACGTACCCCTATTTACTCTGCGACACCGCAGGAAAAGAGGATCCGAGCTAATTAGAAACGTTCGTACACCACATAATTACCTTACGAGTTAAATTTGCGGTCACGCCTGTAGAACGAAAAACAAACATTTGTTGTCGTAAAAATAAACATAAGAATATTAGAACGCAAATATTTTACGCAAATAATATGGATAAACGCTTATTTTAATAAAATTATACCTGTAATTTAAAGTGATGACAGACAATTTGTTGACGCTTTGTATTTCTGAATATTGTAAGCAATAACTATTTTCTAAATAAAAAACAAGTTATCAATTCGACTGTATGTATTGTTATGTGTGTGTTTGTGATTATATACACATAAATATGATGATGATGATAATGATGACATCAACCTTGTTGATGTAGAGGTAGCTCCAGTCTAAACTATTTATGTTAGTCACTTGGTGCTTACGCATATGTATAGAGGTTAGTGAGCTGAATGATATGTGAGCTATAATGAAAAATTTGACCTTCAATTTTTGAACCCTGATGATGCAGAGATGCCTGATGTAATGTTGGATTAGTATATAGTTTTGAAGTCAGCACCTAAATTGTATACGGTTTGCATTGTAATCCAGCGAAATATATGCTGAGCATCGATTCTAGAACTAAGTACTAAACCAAATTCATTTCAATTATTATTAAATATTTGAAGTCGAATTTTTTAAAAGTGTATTTAGTATATAGAAAGAATTTAAAAGTATAACAAAGTGTATAGAATTCTTATAACTTAATTAGGTCGATATAACACCTACAGTAAGGGTATAGAATATATCTAATATAAGAACGTGAAGAACAACTTATACCATGAACTGCTGTAGAAAAATAAAACAGAAAAAACAAACAAAGGCTGTAAGTATGAAACTTCGATATTATGTGCATGGGGCGTCGGGCGCCACGCTTCGCTCATCAATTTCTCTTACTTTTTTATTATTCCCACGTCGGATGGTGAATGTCTGAAGGCAATTTTCCTTGCAGTTACTTACTTTCATATTAATAAAAGTTTATGCTACCTCTGCTTATCGCGACTCTTGTTTACCTTCCAAATCGAGTTGCCGTAGTATTTTATTCGCTATTACAACATTTAATTTAACCTTACCTACTACCTACCTATGATTTTAGTCACGCAAGTTCCACGTCCTACCTGGAATATCTCAGACACTCCTTTTTCAATTTTTGAATAAATAATATTAGTAACTTTAGAGGATAACATTATAAATGTTATTTTTGGAGATATGGATTTATAAATATAATTATAAAATCGTAATAATTCAACGACATTCAATGACAGACGCGACGAATAGGTAACCTCTTCCTTCGGAGAAGGAAGTCGGTTAAAAAAGGCTCAGATCTTTTTAAACGTTGAAAAATTTTAACGTAACAACTCTTGAATCAGACCCATTAAAAAAGTACAATAATAATACAAATTACGAACTTTTCTTCAATAATTACAAAAAAATACCTGATTAACTAATAAATATTTCTAGATTTTTTTATAACAACGTCAAGATTTATTAGGTAATTATATAAAATGACAAACTCGAAACTTTACCTCTATTCGCGGCAGAGTATGTACAGCAATTTGCGACCACCCTATATAAATAGGCTTTTTACAATTCTGAATGCGTTTCTGGGTTTTGCGTTTCCTTTTGGGAATTACCTAGAGAGCAGGACTTGCGGAATTCAAGTCTTTCTGAGTTTCTCAGATCCAAAAAAAACTTTTAACCTCCCCAAAACACAAGTGCCTGCACTTGTGACCTCGACGTCCGCAGACGCCGTTATATGGGTACAGGGAGAAAAGTAACTCTCTACCTTCCTTCATCTACCCATAGTACCGCATCTGCTGTCTACCAGCGCCTTTACGCCTAATTACTAAAGATGCATAGACGACTTATTATGACCAATAAAAAAATCAGTGAGTCTCAGAGACTGTACAGAGAGGGAAAAATTTGCATCCATATCATTTGTTTGACAAAATTGTTTTTTAGGTTTTAGAGCTACCATAGCATTTGCTACGTAAAAATGTTATGAAAATTGAAGTAGAAATCTGCAAAAAATGTTTCTTCAAGTTACCTCGTTTATTTTTTCGTACCGACCCCGCGGCTGTTCCCAAGACTAGTGGTTCACTTAAATTAGGTTAAATTTTTAATTAAATAACTTCACTTGCTTACAACGGGTAAGTTGAAATATGTACAGAAAATGAAATATTTTGTAAGTACTAATGTATATTGGATAAAAATTCTACATTTTCTCTATAATTCAATTGAAAATGGAATTTATTCGTTATATATAAATATATAATATTTATATTGAATATTATAGCCCTATAACAGACGGATAGACAACACAGGCTTAGTAATAGTAAAAATTGTTCTTGATGTATATTTTAATAAACATTAAACAAGTATTTATTTTTTAAATGAATCTTCATTATCACAATGGGGTATTATATCAACAAGTTCAAAGTTCCTCGTTCCTTATTCACTTTTAGAAGATAAACAGTATCCTGTAAAGAAATTATAGGCTACTTAAATAAACTTGGCGTTCGTTCAGTTTCGTTTTCAATCCTGTATCTTTTTATTAAATCCTCCACTAATTTTTAAACTATTATATCATTGGTAGCAGTCGTCAGACTTTACTAAGCCGTTTGAAAATATCCGACACTTGTTATCCATTCACTCGTTATTTCCTTCAATGCCGATTATTTATCGGAGCACCGTGGTAGAGTGCGATCCAGGCATCACGCAATTTTTTTGTGAGACCCGTAGTCAGTCGAACAGAAAAAGGATTGTAGCCAATCACGATTTCAAGTTTTTTCACAGGTATTAGTATTCCAAATAAAATGAAATAAATTTGATGAAGCATGCAGCTTCAATTCTCTCCAACTATTTAGAACAACATACAAACAACTGGTTGAACGAAACAGACAGTATCCATCATTCTCAAGTCAAAAGTTGTTGATGAAGTTCGTTACTTACTGCTTACTGCCATAAATAAACTTCGGCCAATTCTTTTTAATTTACGCTACGTTACTTAAGATTCGTAAGTCCTCGCTTGCACTACAATTAATCAATTTGTAACATAAAACTGCGTAATATTACAATGAAATGTATTTTTAAACAGACATCTGTTCGATTAAAAAGGATATTTGTTTGCAGTAAACAACAAATAAGGTTATGCACGGTGTTAAAAGAGTAAATACACATTTTTATAAGATTGGAGTAGTTAACGAATTTACAGTCCAGTAGTATCTGTGGATCTGTACTTGTTGTACCACCTTTCCATTACGAAACTTATTACGTTTATGTTTTAAAACCATCTTTAAATTTATAATGAGTAATATTTACCGACAAAAGTATATATTTGGTTACATCGTCAACCCTACTGCTGGGCATGGGTTTGTAGGTAATTGACCCCAGACAAAATTCAAATCCTACCTGAGGTCGGTTACACACGCGTTGCTACTCCTGAGGACTAAGTTTTAACGCTTCAGATATGTCTCCCCTATTAAATCCTTCAAATCAGAACATAGCAGAACTTAACATTCAACAGTGTTATTATCAAGCTAATAGATAGAAGTACACAAAGGGTTCCTACCACTTTTCAAAATCTGTTAGATGTTTATAATTTTCCATAGTACTTATATAAGATTTGGTGATAAAATCTCGAACAAGAAACTTCGGTATAAGAACAAAAAACGGAATATTAGTCTTTGTAGTAATTAAAATATTAATATAATTGCTTGTTGTTCCGACAACTCTTTTCACGTAAGATTTGTCGTGAGATTAAAATAATTTCGTGGGTTTTTTTTCTATTACCAGTTAGGAAAGGATGGGATACAATATTTCAGTTAGTTAAGAGTGTTATAATTACACGCAATAGAAGATATTATTTGTAAACAAGTTATTTTTACAATACATAACTACATTTGTAAAAATATATCATAAATTGTGCATTTAGTTTCATGTATATAATGCTTAAGCAGGAAATATAAGTTCTACAACATTTCGTTATGAAACAAGGTTTACTAAACATACAAAAATTCAAGTTTTGGACTATTTGCGGGTCTATGTGGAATCAAATTAGGTTCAAAGAACATCTGCTTACAGTCTGCTCGCTTATGTAGTCGCTATGCGTCTCCCGAAGTTTCTTACTTCAACAGTTGAGAGGTGCGAATTTTGGAGCAAGATCGTAACAATAAATCGATCCTTTCGAGCTCTTGTACATTTCGGTCTGTCGGGTCCTGGTTTCTTATGTCTGTCCTGTCTGCCCAGTTTCTCAGATGTGTTTGACGACTTGCTGCACTACAGAAAAATATATATTTATTATTCTTGCTGTGCTTCGCCTGCTTCTGCCTTCTTCGAACAAAGTGTCGCACCTATTAATTCTTCTTAAAAATGGTCATAACCAAGTCGCGCTAATATGGTTAGGGGTGAGAGGTATGTAGTAAAACTGACTTGAGGCATTCCTATTTACGCCAGTAACTAATGATCGTTTATTCCGTTTATTTATATTCCGTTTCCGATCGTTTATTGCGCAAGCCCTCTATCTGATGTCAAATAGTGACTGCCGCTCATGGACATGTGCAAGCAACACTAAATAGGATTATAATCCTTCCTCAAACCCGCCACAGATACCCTGTCTAAGTCCTTAAACTATCGATAAATAAGCTGCTATTCCTGAGAGCTTAGTATATTCCGTATGTCTCTGTCTCTACCGTGATTGCATCTACTCATCGCACGTTTCAAATACAGTAACGCTTAACACTTATAAGGCATAATTTGATATAACGGTGGCGCTGCTGAAGTCGTAAGAAAGAGTTCTAAAAACTTTAAATAGTTTACATCGATTTATTAATACATAGATGATATGTTTTTTTGTACTTATTTTTCGAAACAATTCAATCTTATTTCAAATAAAATAAGCGTTAGATAATCGTGGGTAAATAATAAAATGAAAGTACAATTCCATACTTACTAAGAGTGTCGTTAAAGAATTATTGAGGTCCCAGTCTAAGCCGCTGCCAGTGACAAGTACAATAAATAAAGAACCTTAGAGGCCAAAATCGTTACATTGTACTTAAAATTATTTATAATTGACTGTATATCTATTTTATTATATTTTTTTTATCAAAGAATGCTTAAATAAATTTATGCATTTAATTAATAAGAGACGACATTAATAACTATTCGTATGTACTGATGATTTTATAATAGTAAGTAAGAAATTGCAAAAACGTACCTAAGCATATATGTAAGTACAATTATGTTACTATCTACATTTTTTCATCACATATACATTCGACACTTACGTATACGTACACATTACGTTATGTACTCTTATGTATATTATTGAATATTAATAAATCTTGTATATAAAATTTTCGTGTCACAATCTTAGTTAGCATACTCTTCCGAAACGGTTAGACCGATTCCTAATTATTATACCTAATTGTCGTTTATTCGTGAAGTCAATGGCTGAGCGGTTTAAGCTCTCACTCTTGACACCTGTAACCCCGAAAGAGCCCCGATAGTCGCCTCTTAAGACAGGAAAGGGATACCGTATTCTTATTCTGATTCCGGAACTACAGGGACCGTATGACGTTATGACGTATGTATAGTATAGTATACGTAGACGTATAGTATGACGATATGACGTAGGCATTTCGCGTTAAGTACGAAGAGTGGTCAATTCTAATTAAGTTCGAAAATCAAAAATAACAATGTCGTACAAAAATGTATACTCCAATTTCAAATACACATCCCCTGTGATATGTTACACAGGCTCACATGTGTTACAAGGTTCACAAGTGGATCGCGCCTGAATGACAGAACTTTGCTTTTACTCTTGTATGTTTTTTTTTTCTATAATATAGAAGTATCAAATGAGCACGCAGTCAACTTGATGATATCTGCAATCTGTTGGTCATCTGCAATCAACCTCAGTTAAGAGTAGAGTCCTACAAGAGATCGGTCACAGATGCTTTTCTATCTCTGATGATTAATTTGGAAAGCCTCAGATTAGTATATCTCCCTTACAACAGCCTTCAACGCTTAGCACTTTTTTACATTAGATAGAAATAAGTGTGGCAGTGATACCTTCCGAGTCAAATCACAAAAGGTTCTACCACATTCATTGAATTCCTCAAGGATTATAGTTTTTACAATAATAATCATACATTTTAAATACTTGTAATGTTCTATTGGCAGAAGTGTATATGATCCCCACAACTAAATGAACTTTGTAGCATGTCACACAACAGTGCTGTATTGTGGATATACAGTACTACATATATATTGTGTTTGATGAATGGTACCTAAGCGATAAGAACCTAAACCCTGCATGTTATTCAGTTACCGTAGTTACTATGTAAAATTGTGTTCCATTTACGATTGCGCCAATCGACCTTAATTTTAACGATAACGACCGACCGGGAGCTGATGTTCTGTGGATATGATTTTAGATTGCGGTTAAAATCTGGAGTGCCGTTAAGAAAATAGCCACGCTGAATATTCAGGAGGCTAAAACGCACGGTTGGATCGCATAGCCTGTTTTCATTAGCATGATTGGGCCGAACCGGTTAAAATTCTGCCGTGTGTGCCGTGCAATAGAAAATGTTGATGAATAAAACAGAAATCGTGTGAGTACTCAAAGGGAATCTGTTATGAGGTCACTCGCTGGAGTTTTGGCAAGACAAATCAAAAAATTCGTTTTTTCAATCGTTTAATCCTGCTGTTGGAACATTCAAACGTCGGACACGTTTTAATTTCAGGCTTCCTATTTAAACGTACCTGTCTGTTGGTTACAAATAGTTTCACATTGATTGAGTTTTGGTATGCCTTATAATTTTCGTTATTTCTTTATACTTCATAGTTTAAGTGGTCACTTGTTGTACTCGTATGTTATATATCTTAGAAGCATTACATTTATTTAACTAAATCAGCTCAGGATTGCACGTATATACTCTCGGCTAAGCTGATAATTCAAACTAGCAGTAATAAAATACAAGCAAGCAATATACTCTATGATTTTAATTCCTTTAATGAAAGAAAATATTTAGCAGCGTTTTACACGAATCACATTAAAATATGTTACTCAGCTTATTGACAGCTCGGAGGAACTTGTGTGAACTAATTCCTCATAATTCATCTCGAATTCTCTTCGCACAAATTCCCGCGGTGTACCAAAGGCTTGATTTACCGGTGAGTTCCTACAACGTTATCTATGTTATAATATTGAAAAGAATTATCAAATTAATTATAATTCATTTTACCGTAAAGGTATGATTATTGTATTTTCTGTTCTTGATATGCATTTGTGCTACTTAATTATTCGCAAATTACAAGCTATTCAGTATGTTTATTAAGTTTTTTACGAATTTAGGTTTAGTATCATAGCGTAAAACCAAAGACATGTTTCCTGTCACACGAGTCCATGCCCACACTCGTGTAACACCTGCACTTGGCAATTTGCTGATTGTAATCTCTTTACGACTCAACAGATAAAGTATCTATAAAATGATGGAATGTATGTGGTACACACGCGGACCGTATGCGTGGATAAATACGCGTGACAAGGAAGAGGTCCTCACTGTTTATTTTATCTTTTAGAAGAATTTAAACAAAAAGCTTACCATGCATAGTAGTAGGAAATATGAAGCTTAATTTTAAGTGGCGCCCAATAAATAAAACTTTTAAAATCTTAATATAACATTAGGGGGAACGGTTCTAAATTTCTATGAAACCAGAAGGTTCTGTAGTAATGAGTAGATTTTATATAAATGTTATTAATATTATTTTTTACACAAGATAACATGCCATTTTAATTACTAGTGACTACAGCGTAAATACAACAAATGTTAATGACGACAACTATTATAAAATCAAATACCTATAACTATGATCAAAGACATTTTAATTTATTATCAACTTCAGCGACTTGAATTATCACATGAGGAACTCAAACTTTTGTTCAATCTCTAAAACATAACTCCAACTGGTTTTCGTAAAAACATTGCAGCGGTCCGAATTGAATTAGCGTTTCCAACACCAACACGCGGTCGCAATTTTGACGTTTATACCAATTACCTCCCATCGGGCAAAATGATTAACTATGAAAGCGTTGCAGACTGTTCGATTTTAATAGGCTAGCAACAACCAGCTAACAAGTATGCAAATTACATTTCTCGCGTGCCTTTGAAATGAGAATTCTTCATCACTTTATACAATACATCTTTCTTGTGTTCATAACTTGTCGTGAGACACAAAGTGGGGTAATCGTTAATGTCTAACATGAATTTGCATTAACGGTTGAAAAATACAAAGATTAAAGTCGGAATACTGTCGAAATTTTCCTCCGATTTTTACAGTTACATAATTTTTAAACATTGTTTATATTATATACATGAAGTAAAGTTGTTTTTGATCAATCTTAGTCCCGATTCTAATAATGTCTTGTTTTGGTCATCATCAATTTCAGAGAGCTTTTGCGTTATGGCTGGCCCATTATTTCTTAAACTGATTATTATTGAGAGCTGCTTGTACACAGGTGAGCTTTATTTTTTAGGGTAGGGCACATTACACATTTACGTAATTTAACATTATACTCCTATTTTTATTCAGTTTTTTTCTATTACATTTTACTCTTATTTTTACGTTTAACAAGAAAGTTAAGCGCTTCTAATATAAAGAGAGGAGTAAGGGATACATACTTGTTCGAGGCGTTCCAATTTAGTCCTCAGGGAACTCAGTTTTTTTTTTAGCAAACAAGTCATTTATTGAGAATAAATGTAAATAAACTCTAAACTTTAATGCATATCAGGTAAATGGTTTAGATTGACGTACGTATTGGTCATCATAAAAATTACTATATACAGGTCCGTGACAGCATTTACGTTTATCTTTTATGCTATTTACTTTTTATTGATTTAAAAAAGTCATGAAATACTTCTATTTGATGCTGTTATATTTCTCGCATTTTTTAGTACCTTGACTATTTTAAATTTCTCTGAAGTCTTCACTCTAAGTCGCTCGTCGTAATCGACCATTATCAAATTTAAATGAAACTTAATCCTGTCATTCGCCGAAGTACAACTTGACTTGTTTAAATTTTATATAATTTTGTTGAAAGATTAAATATATTTTATTTTGAAAAGGTATATAATTTGAAAACAAGTTATTTAGCACAATCTTTATATGTAGTTTAGCTCTGCATTAAATTTCTAGTGTATTGAAAAATAACAAAGATGTTAACATATTCAGAAAGATAAAATTTAGGCGTTATAATAATTGCACCTAAATTTTATTGTTTTGCACTCTTTCTTTATATGAACTTTATTTATGCCAATTCTCAAACTCCTCCGAACGCGCAATGTTCTTAAAAGGGGGTTCAAAGTTTTATCTTTACATATACATTTACAGATTATGGTTATTTTTGACATTGAGTAAGACTATAGAAATAATATTAAAGACAAACAATATCTATTCTCAATTTGATCACAAACTTTAACCATAAGCAAAAGAGTGCATATGTGCGTGTGTGTGTCAAATGCGCGGTAGCGTGTGTAAGGTTCTTTTTACTGTTTTAATGTATTTTTATGCATTGTATTTTTTATTGACTTTTTCAATCGTTTTCTATATAAACTACAAGTGTGCCTAAATTCCTCCGTAAGCGCAATTTTCGTAAAAAGGTATACAAAGTTTTTGCTTCATGTATTAATATATAAATATGGATTATGGACAGATTGGATTTTTCAACATAATGTCTATCTTTACTTGTACTTAAATATTTTATTATCTCGTTTTGGGTTGGAGTAGTGCTTTGTATTAGAATTCTTTACCATATTGGTTTTCTATACATGGCGTAATAAGTGTTTTACCAAGAACAGCTCTAACAAGAAAACCTAATAAAAAAATTCATGGTACTTTCTTTAAAAACGGCGGATTTGCAACAAACTTTCAACCCATATTTCACCCCTTTGTAATAAAAAAGCCTACCTTAGTGGTTAATTACATCATAAAAGAACCCATTTTACAAAAATGTTCTAGATTCATTAGTTTACAATGTGTATTGATTTACTCAGAGGGTCAGTGAGAAAATAAGCTAATTTCTATTTCTGAATAAAATTCCAAATGAAAAAAATACATACATGCACTTCAGCAGTATTCCTAGGTATCAAGCCGCACGCATTACACGAATAGGTCAGCTTAATGATGATACAAGATACAGACATGTAGTAAATCTACTTCCTATCAGCAGAAATATATATCAATTTGCTCCATTTAGTACAAAAAGAAGTTAATTACTACGTAAAAGATGGTAATAAATAGACCATCTACACATCGACAGTATTTCTTGACGCTCACGCGATGTGGTCGGCCTGCAGTCGAGACTCAGAACATTGTAATTAGAAGTGCTTTAACTAACAACCAAAGTGAACTATATCATAATTTTGTTAAAGTTGAATACTGGAGCCCAAAGGGTTTTTTAATTTAAAGATGTAGTCCCTAATAAGCACGTAGCCTACCCGATTAAATAAAGTGGTCGCTGCCGTCCATTGACGTCTGTAATCACCATCAAAAATAACTGACGTTCTCTATATGCATTATATTATATAAAAAAAAAATAACTTGATTCTAAAAATCGCACTGTAAATAATGGCTGCCATACTATTGATATAATATCATGCTATTTCTATATCATGCTGTAAAAGCAGTGACAGCCTAGTGGTTGAATCTCGGCCTCTCAGTCGAGGTTCAAACCCCAGGCATGCACGTCTGATTTTTCAAAGTGATGTGCGTATTATAAATTAATTATCACTTGCTATAACGGTGAAGGAAAACATCGTGAGGAAACCTGCACACTTGAAATTCTTTGAAAAAAAAAAAGTTATCGAGTGTGTGAAGTCGTATTTGGCCAGCGTGAGAGGAGACCCATGCCCAGTAGTGAGACAGTAATGGATCAACGATGATCATGCTATTGTATTTAAATTTTCAAGTTTAACCTCAACTATCAAACAGGAAAATCAGGATAAATTTCTATATATGTAGATTTAGGTAACGCTCTTTCTGAAAAATATTTATTATATTCGTTGTTTCTTTTGACATTATTTTGCAACATAACAATTACAAAGCAGCATAAATATTCAGTTGTCATAAAATATTTAAACCCGAGGGAATCTAATTCGGTATCTGTGCCATGGATTGATGCCGATGTCAGAATCATAACATCGATCTACTGTCAAAATAAAGTGTAGGTATTTTCCATTTGGTCGCGGCGCTCATTCTAAGAATATATGTATATACAGGATGTATCATATTCGACAGATTACCGGTGGCAGGGAGATAGAAGACCTCAATACCTATTGATCTAACCTCCATGTATGTTAGCCGATTTTCAGTTTTTCCAAAGGTTTCACTGTTTTTTTTAGAAAACCCAGATTTTAGTCTAAAGTACAAATATCTGACAAGCTGTTGGGGTTACGACCATATTTTTTTTAAAGTATACAAATAGTAGACTTGTATACGTTTTGTACTTTAGCCTAAAATCTAGGTTTTTAAAAAAATCACTAAAACGCAAATAACGTTAGAGTAACTGAAAATCGGCTAACATACATAGGAGTCAGATCAATAGGTATTGATCAATAGGTTTCTCCATGCCATCGGTCATCCGTCGCACGTGATACACCATGCATGTGCATATACAGATATGCATATGTCGCGCCAAAGTAGTTTAATAGGCCGTTGAATTAATGTAGGATATTTCATGGTATTTACAACGCAGAAAATGGTAGGGCTGTGAAAATTAAATTACATAGTAACTGTAGTGAATTTGAATAGAGCAACGGCACAGTGTTTTTTCTTTTTTTTTATATGATGGGGTAGCAAACGAGCACCTGATGGTAAGTGGCAACTGCCGCCTATAGACATTTGTGATTCACCCCAGATAAGACCCGAATCCCAACTGAAGTCGACCACAGATGCATTGCTACCCCTGAGGACTTAGTTGGAATGCCTCGTTAAGTTTATCTC
>DWRA01000549.1:0-23581 GCA_018250295.1 Spathilepia clonius | reverse complement strand
ACTATGGCCTAACCCTTCTCACTCTGAGAGGAGACCCGTGCCCAGCAGTGGGACAGTAATGGGTTGATGATGATGATGAATTTCTATGGCAATAAATGTAGGTCGATTATTGGCTTTAATATAAGCTAATAATGATTGAATAGTGTTTGGGGTTAATAAGGGAAGTCCTTTGTCATTACTGTTTACTTACCACGACCAGAAATTAAATACAATAAAAAGATAATTAATTATTAGATAAAAAGGGAATTCTTCTTAACTTAAATCTAACTCATATAAAACTCTTTTTGAACTTCAACAGACTACCACCGCTTGGAAAGTGTTTTGTTATGGAGAAGTAGTAGCGCAAGAAACTCCAGTTGGCTCTAAGAAGCTTTAAATCATTTGATGGTTTGCATTCTCGTTTGCTACTTATAAACGATATAAAACAGTTAAAACAATATAAAAACTGTATATTAATTTGAAGGAGAATAGGTATGTGTAGTAGACGCGGTCATTAGCGCACCGACTCGCTGTGGCGTTGAAATTTCGTCACTTGACGGTTGACCGTGGCTTTATGAATATGTGAGCTAATTCTAACATTATGAAAGTGGTCGGTTACGCCTGGCGCCGTTTCATTGTTCAAATCGACGTCGCTGATTGCTTTGTGTTTTCGTGATGTTTCGTTATGTTATTGTATTTTATATGCCTAGTTAATTTTTTGGAAAAGATTGTTTATCTCCTAAAAAAATTACTGGAAGGAAATTGAGTTAAATTAAATTTAAAATGCAATTTTGGACCAAAAAAAAATTTTGGACTAAAATACAAAATCCCAAAATTTTAAATTCAATATATTACCCGAGTGGGATTTGGACTTAAAGTTTGTACTCTATATATTACCACGCACCTACATACAAGCATGTTAAATATCAATAAAAATATTAAGCCAATTTGGGTTCGTTAACGTTAGCCCGATTCCCACTTGACCGGTTTTATTGTCATTTTAGTTTAGATATTGCTTTTGTCACATTTTACTGTAAGTCCTTAAAATCCTGACAATTTAGTTACTTACGTACCTACTTAAATACGTTTGGCTAGATATTTAATCAAAACTTTTTACATGTATGTAAAGTTTCTGTTAGAATTTTTTTAGAAATTACGTTTCAGCTATTTGCATATGTCATTCTCCCGATATATCGGTTATTGATCAACTTTCTTTAAGCCAACAGATAATGTATGTCGCTTATCAACTTTCATAAGTCCAATAACCGCACTTTACATGTGGCTTGTAGCCGGCACTCGCCAGTCACTCATTATTGTCATTAATCATGCAAGTTTTTGTCGGATTAAGATTTCATATTCTAGACTGTTGTGGCATATAATTTTTTCATACTATCAGCTTTCTGTTGTTAACTTAAGAGTTATGAGTAAATAATGCACTTAGAATTTTAAAGACTACGGCCTCCGGTGGATAGAAAAATGTACCTATTTTGGATACTCAGATTGTGTTTTAAGCGAGTAAATTTCTAGGTTTAAACTTTTCTATATTTATCTATTTTTCAGGCTTCCGTAGCTGGGCAGGATTACCCAAGCCTTGTAGCGTTCATAACTTGCATGTTTTGTATATTTTTAGTAAATATGGTAATAGCAAACGAGTATGTAGATTGCAAAGTGGCAACTGCCACCCATAGACATCTGTAATCAAACCCCAGATAAGATAAGGGTCCTAACTAAGGTCGGCTTCAAATTCGTTTCTACCCCCGAGGACTAAGTTGGAACGCCTTGGATAAGTCCTTTTATGTTTTATCCTTTATCACACGCTTCAAATCGGAACACAGCAGCGCTTAAAAATACTGCTGTTTTCAGGTGTGTTATGAGTGAGTGGCGGTGGCGCCTCAATATACATAATGACATGACATATAATAACAATAAATTACTATAAATAGGGCATGAAAATAATTTGTAATACATATAAAAAGTGTATTAAAATGTCAACACTAAAATAAGCATAGTACCGTATCGTGGGGATATTAATTTGATATTTTTATTGACCGTTTTATCGCTACAACTCACTTATCTATACTACAAACGACCATTTGATTATATTATCTCACAAACATAAAACATCTCCACGTTATCTTTTCAAACCGATCTATAATTGCTGGCCGGAACTACTCGGCACATTAAGCTATTGAAATGTAAATGTAATGTAATGTATTACGACGTCCGTCTAACTTCTTCTAGCTCTGAAGTGCGCTAGTCGTAAACGCAAATGCAAGCAGCTACCTACTCTTGGGTTTTATGGTTTATTTACCGTTTATTCTCTTGGTTACTGCTTATTACGTTTTATTGCTGGATAGCGAGTAGATATATAAAAAAGATCGCGTCTCCATATACTAGGTATAGGTAATTTTACGGTGAAAATTTACGGTGGTATGGTTGTGATGAAATGAACTGCTTACATTATTATTGTTGAATCAAGTGTCTTAAACTAAGACATGAGATTAGAAAAAACATTATTCAATCCGTTTGGGCTGTAGGGTATGCCAAATAAAACGTACGTACATACACATACGCTATAAGAACAATATCTCCACAGTCGGGTAAAAATAAATAAATAAATATGTGTAAAGGAGACGATTTGAATTGGATCAAAAGTTAAATGAGTAATTCATATTATACTAATTACAATTAATAACTTCCGTTAGAGGAAGTTAATTCGAAGAGTCTGAAGATATAAATATTCAATGATCGACGTTTTAATTTCCGTAAAAAAGGAAATAATTAAAAGGTTAAACGAAGAAATAAATTTGTTAAAATTAATTAATCAAAACCAGATTAAGATGTCGGATGCCACACTGGGGATCTGTTTGTTTTCTGCGCGAACCTGTAATGAGGTCTTTGTAATTACGATAAACCACGTTGGTCCAATCTATACTAATCCGGTTAGCGGCACAAATTCGCGATGTAAATTTATCCGGACTTGTTTGGCGCTATGGAGCGAGATGGCCTACTTTGAAGGGACGAATGAGTAAGTTTCATGTTAACGATTACTTATACTCGCTTGACGTGAACAAAAACACCCATTTTCTTTTGGTTTATTAATGGTATTGAAATTAATTGAAATGAAGCAGTGATAGCCTAGTGGTTGTGTCTTATTCACTTACGGCCGCTCACTTGGGAGGTCCGAGGTTCAAACTCCAGGCACGCACCTTTGATTTTACGTTTTATTTTTTTTACTTTGATTAGGAAATCTAAAAAACTGAGAGTTCTAAGAAAAAATAAGTTTTCCAGTGTGTGTGAAGTCTAATACGCACTTGGCTAGTGCGGTAGGCTTAGGCCTAAACTTTCTCACCCTGAGCGGAGATCCATGCCCAGCAGTGGGACAATAATGGGTTGACAACGACTGGCATTGAAATTGGTTAATCTTTAGTGATACAGCATATAGTGCGTGCAGCTGAATATACATATATGAAACCTAAAGCGGAAAAACATCGTATCAGATTAACTCTTACTAATTATAACGTATTTTGGAAAATTACCTTTTGTGGTTTGACTCCGGAGACATCGTCGTGGCAACTATTTCTGCCAACTACCGGCAGTGGTAAGCTTTACTGTTTCTTACCATCAATGCATCAATGGACTGAATGCTAAATTACTACTTTCATCACATTAAAAAAATCGCAAGACTACATTTACGACAAAAAAATGTTTTATGACCAACTGGCACTAAACAAACTAAAATTATACTTAAAAAAAAAACAATTTTGCCGCTCCAAGTTATGTCTTAAAATATACTTTTAACAAGTTATTCGTGATAAAAGTCCCGGATTATTTGCCAGTGTTATCAAGGCCTAGCCTACTTGGTGAGACGAGTGTGTGCTAGTTTAGAGTAAGCGATTACAGATAGTGCTGATAGTGTAAAAAGTTTGAGGAAAAGTGTTGATCGTAAAAAAAAAAAAATCAGTATTAACTTGTCATGTTAACTAAATATAATGGTTTGTAAAAATATAGATTTATTCCTTTAAAATATCCTTCTTACCTTCATATTACCTATTAAAGGTTATAAATGCAATGTTATCATAAAGTCTAGTTTTAACATTTATTGGGAAAGAACAGAATCGTATACTAAGTTTTGTGAGTAAAAACATACCTACGAGTAGGTACAAATGATAGGCAGTTTTTTGTTTGTTTTTATATTTATTTATCGCGTATTAACGGTATTATGTCTATGATAAAACATGGTTTTTGTAATCTTATCAGGTTATTCACACGACTCGGCAATTTTAGATGAGCCTATGACTACTTGGTACCAGTATTTACTAGAAATCGACCAAAGTTTTGGTTTCGGTCAGAAATCGGCCGAATCTTTTGGCTTAGCTGAATGTTCGTGAGATTTCGGTTTGCGTTCGGCTGTACTCGGGTGTTTGTACCGCAGACGCTTCGTAGCCACTGGCCATTTGACCTTCAGTACGCCAACGAGTCGGTTGTGGGAAAGTAGACTCTCGTTTATATTTTTCAATCTCCAAAAATATGTTAATTATTTAATTTCATATAACCCTATTGAATAAAAAAACATAAATGAATAGTAACTGGTAACTTATGTAAGTTTAAATTTTAAATTTAATAATACGACGGAATTATGTACATTTTTAAGTCTTTCCAAAAAAAACCGTTTCGGTCGGTCACTTGTATCTACGACTGTAAGGTAGTGCCTGAGCAAATTGTCAATACTTCGCTGATAGTAGGTTTGCTGTATGGCTTGCCAATTAGTTTCTCTGTAACGAATTTTCAGGGATTTATAGAAAGGTGTTCAAGATATCGGTCACAGAACTTTCAACGATCTTTCCTAAAATATATTAGGATAATATAGGTAAAATCATGTCCAGTTTATAGCAACGATATCCCGGAATCAGGTTCGATCAACTTCCCGATTTCGTTGTTTATATGAAACAGTTGTTTATGGGAACGCGTGTGGTTACAGTTGGCCGCTAAAGCTTTGCTTCTTGTGTTTTTATACTTTTTATAGCTATATATAGGTACACAAAGACATTAATAGTTACTTTGTACACGTTTGTACATCTGCCGTTGCCATCTGTTATTGCACTTATGAATCATAATTCGTGTATGTGCATCACGGTAAAACCATTTTTTTATTTATATAGTAAGACGCGTTAAAATAAAGTTTTGTCTTTTTGTAATAGAATTCTTATTTTAAACAAGATATCCTCGTCGTTTTTAGGCATGTTGGATTTACGTTCAATGCATAAAAGCTTGTTTTAAAAGCGAAAGGAAAATACATGAAAGGCAAAAAATAAAAATACTTTATTCAAAATAGATCCTTTAAAGAATTCTACTTGATTGTCGACAATTAATCACCACTTCGCAAGGTGTTTCGAAATGGAGAACAAAATGTAGTGTCTCTTTTTTGTAAAATTAAAAAATAGAGTAACACAGCAAAGTACTATAAGATATGCTGTGAAAGTAGCTGAAGTAGACGAGCCGCTCTGTGGGGATATCGGACATACTATTAGGTGTAGAATGTTACGTTCTAAAATTTTCATTTTATATTTTGTAAACAGAAATTTGTATAACTTCAAATCTTGTTTTACGCAAAGGGGATTATTAGTAGGGTTCTAATATAATCTGAGATCGATAACAGATGTCCATTGGCCATATAGTAGCCATTTACCATCAGAAGGACTGCACGCTCCTTTCGTTTGGTAAGGTTTTGAAAGTGGTAGAACCCTTTGTTGTTCGACTCCGGCGGTACCACCACCACACCCATTTCTGCCTAAATAACAGCAGTTTTAAGCGCTGCTATGTTTTGGTTGGAACGGTGTTATAAGGGACATGTACTTAACCGAGGCATTCCAACTTAGTCCTCAAACGTAGTAACAGGTAGGAGTCAAGTCTTATCTGAGGTGGATTATAAATGTCCATTGGCGGCAGTTGTAAATTACCATCAGGTGGACAGCATTCTCGTTTGCTATACCATAGGTAATATAAAAAAGACATTTTCAACTATTTAAGTTGTACAGTAATAACGTGTATGGACTTGTGTCGGCGAGTGTACGTGGTGGCGGGCCGGGCGCGTGCGTAACTCGCGCGTCGTTTACGTGCCATTGACATTCGGTTCGCGTATTTGCAAGGCGATCGAAATAGCGCCCGCTAAAATTGACGGCTTTTATGTGGTCGGTTATTCGCATTGTCTTGGATGGAGGCAGTGGTACTGTTTGTGGTTCGGCGACGGTGCCATCGCTGCTACGCCTATTTCTATAGCTGCAGTATATGCTGCTGCGTTCGTTTTATAATAGTTTCGTAAAAGAATTCGATATGAGGCGTTTCAATTTGTTCTTAGGTTAGAAATTCGTTTGTGGTGGTCTACTTAGACTTAAGATTTTTGCTGTATTTCAATTCAGTTACATAGCATAGCATAGCGTAGTAGCATCAGCATAGACAATTTTGGACCATTCGTAGTTGGATTATAGTTAACTACTTTTTTACTGTTATTTTAACAGTGAAAATGTAGAATGTTTGAAAATTGTGATTTCGTTGATATCTTTTGACTACAAAATGTACTAACATTAACGAGTAGGTACATCTTTGAATATGTGTATAAAAACTAGTTTTTATTGCTATGATTTTTATGATGTCGTATTATGATAAGGTATGATGTAAATCATTAAATGATGTAATATACCATTGTAATGTTACATGATGAAATTACGTTAGAATGTATGTAAATAAAAGGTCATTATTTTGAGTGATAAGCGTATTTTATTAAATAAAGTGTAAACAATGTTCATACTGCTCTTAATGCAATATTTGATTTTTTAATGTAATCTTACGGAAAAACTTCGAAGTTTAGTAGGTGAAAATCCCACACAATCTGGTGTTGCTCCCACGGCGTCGGGTAGCTTTCGAAGGTTGCCCCTTCAACAATAATAAAAAGGTGTGTCAGGACATATTATTTGAGATACATTGATGCCACAAAGCTACGCACGCTTTGCGACGTAATGGCGTCTTCTAATTCGACATAAATACGAGTGTGTTACACATTCGTTTCGTTTCTCAGTAAATCCCCCTGATCGATGACGGTTTCGCCGGATGCATTAAGTCGATCCCGGCGAGGGAAGATAGATGTACGAGTATATATTGTGTGGACACGGTTTTATACATATCTCACTATAGCTTCTAAGTGTTAAAGATCGCGTTCTGAGAAATACGTAGAATGTTATACTTAGGATGTTTTTTGTAGACTGATATTGATATATTGAAGCAATATCTATATATATCAGCGATGATATATCGGTATCGTATGAATAGAAAACGAACGCTGTTATATTGTTACAAATGTAATTCAAAACTTGAAGGATTTTTTTAGTAATAAAATATTAAAGCGATATTACGTTTTGCGACAGATTAGATGAAATATAATAGTATGTCATATGTAGGTGTGTACATTATTTATGATTCTTGGATGTGTAATTTTTTAATAGTATAACGCAAATATAGCGCAAGCTATAGTTGTAGTTATTAATGCTTTTTGCTATACCAAAGTTTTCGTATCACTAAAAGTAGAGTAGAGGACTCTACGAAATATATTAAAGGTAGACCAAGTTTACGGGTGGATGCTTAATTTGTTAACAAAAGTGATTTGCATGAGCAAATATTTACTATTCCTCACCTGTTGGACCGAATGTCCCTTAATTAGTCTGATAGAACGCCAATGTGCTCTGTTCCCGCACAAAGAGGGTTGTTTATAAACATTCCACCGAATTGTTGAGAGAGCGCCGGTCCACAGGTATTTGTAGCGATAGACTAGTGAATGCTCGCGGTGATAGTACGGTACTATTTATATAATCTATCGTACTGGTTCATATTCCAGATTGGATACGGCTTAACTAAGAGGAAGGTTTATGGCTACTTGTTACCTCAGACCCAGAGTTTGTCCTAGGAAGGAAAGCTTGGCCATTGCTTTGCCGTAATGGATAATGACGGATCAGTTATGATTTTTTTGCTCCGTACATATGATATAAAGATTTGATGACGACCCGCGTGGCGGAGCGGTCACCATACCGATCTAGCACGCAGTGGGTTCCGGGTTCGATCCCCGGCCAGGCAGATATCTGAATGATGAATTTAGATTTCTGTTCTGGGTCTAGGTGTTTGTGTATTCGTCTTTGCGTGTGTCCATGGCACCCACGACACAGGGAATGCTAGTGTGGGGTTGTGAGTGTATAAAGCGTCATTTCATTTCAAAGCGTCATTTCTTTTAAGCTATGTATTTTTCATAACTAAAGGTCATAATATTGCCTGGAAATTATTTTGACTTGTATGTCGCCAGTGGTTGTCATCAAATTTTCTCTGTCATATCTCATCAGATGCTATGATTTAGAATCTGAGGGCACGATGTTGCATGCCAAGTCGACCAAAAGCAAAAAAGGGCGCAGCTGTGCCATTCTTTTATCGATTGAATATATATGACGGGGTGTTTTTTTATGAGTGACATTATATAATGTAACTGTAGCTTCTGTTACCGTAGTATACACTAAACTTTAAATCAGTATCATAGTTTGGCGTTTTATTTATTTAGCTGTATGGTAGGTACCACCTATAGGTATATATAATTACAATAAATTCGTAGTCGCCTTATGTTAAGTGCTTGCTGATCCACATTACAGATATTTATAACTAACTCTAAATAGAATTTTAAATTTAACCGTGGTTATTTTGTATTTCGGATGATCGTCTCATATACATATACGCTATACTACTCTCTACCAATTCGCACTTGACCAGCGCGGAGGATTATGCCCCTAAATACCTTTTATTCTGCGAGGAGACCCGTGGCCTGCAGCGGGACAATGGGTTAAGGATGACGGTATACTGTGATTATATAAGATAAAAATACATGTGATGGACCATGCCATTGTAGTTAACAGTCGATGTTTTTCTGACATACATTATCAACACTTATTTTGCTGTCGCAATGCAGAAATAAAAGTAGTACAAATTGTACTGTATAAGGACTATGAGGCCATATTATTAAAGTGAACGAAAAATCTTTACACAGCCGTCTGTAGGTTTTAATGTGCAACATTTCTCTAGAATTACTCCAGTATATTATAACAAGCTCATACGCGATGGACGGTTAACTTATTATGAAAATCGATGGAAATAGTAGCTCCGTAGTGGAAATTAAAAGTGGAGTATTAAAATGTTTCCATGTGTGGGTGCGACTGGAACAAAACAATGCAGTGTTGCCCGCATTGCACCCACATTATACTAACAAAGCTAGAAACAGGTACCTACACGGTAATAAGCGCGGATTTTGTAGTTATGGAGTGGAAGTATTTGGCAACTACACGCTATACGAAAGAATGAACGAATGTGGAATTTAAAAAATTGAAAAATATTTAAATTGTATTTAGGTGGTAGTAATTCTGTACCACTATTTATAGTGTTAGCTAGTTATTATTTAATATAAAGAATATTAGCCGTGTTTAAACATATAACTTTATAATCTTTTTTATTTAATGAAAAGAAAAAAGTAAAAGCACAGTATCAGCATTAAACATGCATCCAAGCAGGTATATTCATATGTGTATACACATGTCCGCTGATACGGTGCACATTAATATCAAATCTGCTATAGGTAATTCGATTGTTTTGTCTATAATTGAGTACATTAAACGCACAATATACTATTATACGGACAATTAATCGCAACACGATATTAGACAGGCATGTCAAGAATTAATAACAATATTACTATTAGTTAAGTACCTAGATGACCGGACACCGATTACTTCAGGTACGTAGCATATTAATATCCAGTACATAGAAGTATTAGATCTAACTAAGCATTGACTCAAACAAATATATTAATAGGTTCCCTTATCTCGCATTTGGAGCGTGGAACTCACGGAAACGCAATTAAACACATTCAAATGTCGCCTTAATTTTCCTGTCGTTTTTCCTAAATTAGTCGCCGGGGGATTTTGTGGGGGTACCGAAGTGTGTGGGGTATGGTTTAGGGCAGATGTTCTCAAAGTGATTGCGTTTGCCGCCTCATTTTAGATATTTTTTGAGTCTCCTGAAATTGTCAAAGGGCAATTACAGACGTGATTAGAAAATAGAAAATAATTTAATTTGTGTATGAAATAAGCCTCCGAAAAAAGGATCCGCTGTTTCTGTTTTAGCTTCAGTTTTAAATATTAGAATAACAAATCAACTTTCGCCTCATAAACCGTTTAACCCAAGGATCAAGCGGAAATGAGGCCATTTTCTCTCGACTCGTCGCCTGCAGGCCTGCAACGCCGAAAAGGGACAGAGCGATGCCCACTTTGAGAAAGACTGGTGTAGGGGGAATGCCATAATTTTTGTCTCCGCGCCTCAAGGGTGTTCGGGCTCGAGTGTCTCGAGCATCGAGCCTCGAGCGTCGGGTTGCTTCCCCACATCCGTAACATGAAACTCGACCTCGGATGACTATAGATACCTACACCTAGTTGGAAGGTTATCATAATGAATGACCGTGTCGGAATATCGTGTGAGCTAATTAATGTCAAGGTTCTAATATTCTTATTAATGAAACGGTGTAGGGCGAAAATAACGGTTAATGGGTAAAATTGGCGATGGGCTAATACGCGTGACGTCATTGTCTTCAAATCCGTCAATGTTGTTGTGGTTAACATGATGGGAATGCGTTAATAAGCCGATTTGTTAATTTTATTGTGTTTTATCACGTATTATATAGACACTATGTGATGTCTATATTTTACGATCCTTACAGAATTTTAACATTGAGTATTCTAAAAACTTTGCCCGTTAGTCATGCCTAGAACAAGCACTAGACAGACCTATCTTTATGTATGGTATATACTTGTTTGTTAGAATTAAGTCTTTGTTAATTTAGAATAATATATCTCAATAATAGTGAAAGAATTATAGGAATTATATTCAATAAATTCTTAAGTCAATCCGCTATTGCTTACTTGAGATTACTTGGCTTGGCTTGGCTTAGCTTACAAACGACTTAGTCGTATTCGTGCTAATAATAGGTACTACATTCGTTGAAGTAGTACATGGTCCACCTGATGCTAAATGGTCACTGTCGACCATCGTCATCTGCAATACACCCTAGAAAAGGCTGGAGTGGCTACCTGAGCTAGAAAACAGACGCGTTGCTACCCCTGCTGACCAAGTTAGATCGCCTCAGAGAAGTACATTATAACTTCTCAATATTTAATGGCACATATCGGACTATGGTCTCCTAAAAAGAGGGATTTACTATAGGCAATAAGGGAGGCGAGCGTGTTGGTCACCGCACTCATCATTCCACAGGAAGACCTGCCAGAGGTGGCAGACTTTTGGATTTAATCTTTATTTATTTTATTTGAATTCCTCTTCCCTACTTTGCTTGACACGAAAGTAATTAGCAACAAGAACGAAAAGACCCGCTCCCCTTCCGGTACACTTTTCGTCATTTCCATATCGATTCCGGCTTTTCTGCAAGTTTTTCCGTTTCCGGTCTGAATAACGCTAAAGCCGGTTGCCAAAATGGCTACCTACTTTCTGCAAATTAAAGGTTTCTAAAATAGTATAATATCTGTATTCATAGATACAATTAAAGTGTTGAGTTTTTACATCTCGCGTGTCTGAACGGTCACCATACCGGTACTTGGAAATATACAATGAAACACGTTACCTAATACACAAAAAAATTAATAAAATTACTTCACTAGCGTAACAGTAACGGTATCTTTTTTCAAAATTATGCAATTAGTGGTTTTATCGCTAAGGCGCCTAAAATGCATAGGTACGTAAATCCGTTACCTACTTTATTAAAATTAACAGCGGTAGAAGGGTTAGATTTTATTGAAAACATAGCACTTGATTTTCTGTTTAAATCCACGCGTGTTTGATCTGTTCGCTCACAAACATACGCTAAACTATTTACTTGCGGAGGATCCCTAAAATCCCGACTTGCCGGTACACCTTTCGCTCGTTCTCTTGTATCGATCTGCGTATCCATACTGTTTACCTCTTTGGGCTTGAATAATACAAAATATAGGTATAACACAACGGAATACGCTGTGTTGTGCCTATTTTTTGTATTATTCAAGCTCAATGTGCTTCATGTGCAAGCTTGCGGTCTACCTGATGGTAAGTGGTCACTACCGCCTTTGGATATCTGTGATAAATCCCAGATAAGAAGAACGCTACTTGAAATCGACCACGGACGCGTTGCTCTGAACTCTGAGAGCTAAGTTGGAACGCCTTGGATAAGTATGCCTACCTTACCACACCATCCACAACAGCGTGGGCACAACAGCCCTTAACACTGTTATTACTAGGCAGGAATCGTTGCGATGGTCGTAACCGGAGTCGAAAGACAAATGGTTCTAACACCTTCACACAGAGCATTACGGGCGATAAAGCTTTATGATTCAATCAAGGCACCACACCTACACCTACTTTTGGCAGATAAAGGCTATGTAAAAATACTATGTTTTCGTTTAAAGGATATGATAAGCTAGATATACTAAATTGTGTAGTTCGTCATCTGTTATCGATGTTCCACATCTTTCTTAAGATTGGTAACGGACATAGTCATGGGTGGTACAGCCCACTTAACTTCAAGTGAACTGTATATGTATATTCCTTTGCTCCTTCCAACTATAAAAAAGCTTTATTAAGTTCTGCCAGAGGTAATTAGTACCTTGCAAGAGAAAAAACAAATCACGCGAACCTTAACCTTATTTCAGTAGTTCATTAAGTACCTATAAATCATACTCCCACGTCATATTGCAAAACCTACATGCCTCATATAGTTAAAGTTAATGACCTACAAGTGAGTCTTTACTACACTCGCACTACCTACGCATGTATCGATCAGGCGGCCGAACTGCCACTTCCCTTCCCCGGCGCTATTGTGCGTGAATGACACATCGCTCAGGAAATAATCAATTTAACGCACACAGTACGTGTGTAGTTCAACTTTTAGTTGAACCCTTTGTGGTTTGACTCCGGCTCCATCGTCACTCCGCTTCTGCCTTCACCTTAACGATTCATCTTAAATGCCTTCTGGTTTGAATGGTGTGGTAGGGGAGACATACTTTTTGGAACCGTTCCAACTTAGGTCACAGGAGGAGAAACGCATCTGTGACCAACTTCAGGTAGAACTCTTTTCTGGGGTCGATTGCAGATGTCCATGGACGGCAGTGGCCACTTACCATTAGGGCGACTGTACGTTCGCTAGCTACTTCAGTAGTATAAAAAGTCTGAAACAAACTAAAACGTCCATTGTACCGACGTACGCATGTATCGATCTGGATTTTCCAGACTTTTCCATCTCGTTTGTTCTAGGTACGTGCCTGGATTTTACCCTGTACATCCGTCAACGTTCATCTGTACGTACGCCTCAATCTACGTGAAGTTTTACCTTAGGAACTGATTAAACAACTGTCAATTTAATTTTAGGTCGACACTCGTACCTGGTAGAATTTTGTTATCGAATTGTTCATTCTTCGTCAAGTCTGTATTGAACGGACGTACTTTACTTTTACGAACAGATCTGTAAATTCATTGAAATAGTAAATATCCAAAAACTTCGGTCGTATGTACAACACAAGCCGTAATGGAAATGGTTCATAGACGTAAATTTGAGTTATCGTACACTTGTTTCGATGAATATCTTCTTCGGTCTTCTAAATACGTCATTACAAGACAATGTACGCATGACAATTTGCATAATCTTTTTACATCTTACTTGGCGACCATTGCAGAACACTAGCCGTAATACCCTGCAACACAATGTGTCAGGTTCGTACGCTCGTCGGACGGACATAAATCCATTTGGATTACCATTTGAGGTCTATGTGCTCTTGTTTATGTGTCTTTGTGAGTGTCCGTGGCATCAGCGATATAGGAAATCCTCGGCATGTTAGGAATATGCACATAAAATCGGTTTTGTTGTATATAATTTAGCTCTTTCGAATTCGAAATTAAATAAAGGCAGTGATAGCCAAGTGGTTGCATCACAGCCTCCTCAATCTCGGGGTCTGAAGTTGAAAACTCAACCTAGGACTTTTCGAAGTTATATGCGTATTTGAAATTAGTTATCACTGGCTTTAACGGTTAAGGAAAAAAATGTGAGAAAACTAACACACCTAAGAGTTCCTTTAAACAAAAAATTACCTAACGCTTCTCACTCTTAGAGGAGACCCGGGCCCAGTAATGGGACAGTAATGGGTTGACGACGAACTCAAAGTTGGTTCAGATATTGATTGTGACAGTGTTTTCATGATAACTGTATCCAGCGCGTGTATGTAATGTTTAATCCATATACAAACGTACGTGTATACATTTAATGCGTCAGATTCAGGACAGGACGTCAGATCGGGGACCGCACACGGCGCGAGCGGCCCCGTCCCCAGCCCTCCCGTCCTTCAGAACCATCCATCAATCACATCCTAATCGAGTTTATGAACGTTTGAGCGCCCCTGCCTCGACTCATAGCCTCGCGGTGTCAGGGCTCCTCGTGTCAGACTGTGCTATGGAACCTGTGGTTGAATGTTTGTACTCGAATCAATTGTTAACTATACCTAATGTGATATTTTCAATTTGCAGTTGGTTCAGTGTAACTTCAATTGATTTGATTCCCTTGTTTATTGGTAATGTGCAAGTGCAATTAATTTGGATACCTCCTAATTTAAAATTTTTGGTTTTCAGCCAATGTCGCTGCAATTAGATGTACTTTCCATGAGGTGCCGCGAAAAAGAAATGAATTCGTACCGATCATACATATTAAAAAGTCACAACTGTAAGATCGTGTTAACGGCATTTTTACGTTAACGTCGTTTTCAAATTGCATATGAAGCACTAAATTTTCGCAGTAAAAAGAGAATTAACCTTTAAACTGCAAAACTAGTTCCCACAAATAAGGGGGTGCCAATGTCAAGTTGAAACGCCAAGGGAATATTGCATCATGTGTCATTGAAGTTAATTGTCACGTATGTATCAAGTACACGCATGTGTTATTTATGGAAGGGCACAGTTAATGTGAAAGTAGTGTCAACTTAATTTGTCAAAAATTAAGTAGTCACTACATATCAGAGGCGGATAATCCCGCGATGAAATATCTCACTTGTTTATTACTTCAGTATGTTGTGTACCTAATATGACATCGATAGTAAAAAATATTGGAAAAGGTTCTTAATTTAGAGATTGCATAACAGTTAAAGTTATTTGAACGATTAGCGCTGCTGTATTCTAGTTTGAGGGTGTGGTAAGGGAGACATATTTTCCGCGGCATTCTAGCTTAGTCCTTAGGTGTAGCAAAGCAACGCGCCTGTGACCAACCTCAGTTGGGAAACCCAGAAATTAAAGAGAGATAGATTTTAACAATAAATTTGACAAATAAAATCTCTGATTACGTTTGAGGATGATAGAGCAAATATTAAAAAAAAAACCTCAGTTGGGATTCTAATGTTATCTGGAGTCGATAAAAATCTCCTTGCTCGACAATAGTCACTTATGAGGTGGACTGCATGCTCCTTTGCTACTACCATCATATAAAAAATGTCTAATGTAGCCATCTGACGGTAAGTAGTCATTTTGCAAAACCATTCTTATTTACAATTTATTTAAGACGAAATCAAAGTTTCGTCACGCACATTACGTACCATACGTACATACCTCTTGTACTCTCAAGTATTGATCGAGAGCAAACGCACGTACGAGTAAATAATACGGCAGGCATTTGGGATCTGTTTAATATTTCGGCAGGGTAAGATAGGGAAGGCGGCAGCGATGCACGGAACGGAACACAGGAAGAGACTTAAGTCCTCTGGGACTTGAAATCGTTGGGGATTAACTTCGAGCTGTAAGGTTTTAGTTTTACCTTTTGTGACTGCCTGCAACGGTACTGTAGCAATCCGGTTGGTTTAAAGTTAAGACACTATTGCGACATTCGCAAATGAATGTGTTTGAATTTTTTTTTGGGTTTAGGTAATATTTTTAACTTTTTGTGTTATAATACTTATCCTTGCTTTATTTATTAGCTTTCGTATAAAAACTGGCATAAGGTTTAATTAATCTCATCAAACGACGTCTTTTAGCTGAATTTATTACGAAAGATGGTAATTGGATTAATAACTAGTCTTAATCAGATCGTATCTCACAGTATTTATTGCGTAGGAGTAGCAAACGAGCATGCAGTCTACTTGATGGTAAGTGAGTATTGATTCCAAAAGACAGACATGAGTAATATAACAGATAAGATTCCTACGTAATGTCGGCCACAGATGTGTTGCTACTTTTAAGAATAAAGTAAGAACGACTCGGATAAGTACTCCATTGCCACACCCGTCAGTACACAGCAGCTCTTAACACGGCTGTTTCTATTCAAATATATAATAGGCGGCTCGGGGGTGCTTCCGGAGTAAAAGCACTAAGTGTTCTACCACGTTACAATAGCAGATTTATTCACATTCGCATTTAATTAATGTATTCACACATACTCATGTGACCGGAAACAGGACCGATGTACATATGTACACGATGTCCTTGTTTAGATTTTTATGAGATGGTTCCCGCTAAGCTAACAGTCCCAGGTTCTGTCATTCATACAAATAATGATATTTGCATTTGTCTAAGCGTACTGCATTTTAATAGTCCGATGGTAGAAATGTTTAGGTTTCTTATAGATACTATACATACTGAATGACTAAGATATTTAAAGTCTCAGTGACGACATAAAGTGTACTACAAATATTTTTATCGGGTGATATCCATTAAATTCGTTCAAATATTTTTCTAAAGCGTTATTTATAACTAATATTATCGCGGAATTAATATATATTGTTTAGTAATGGTTAAACACGATAGGGTGTTTTGTTTTCTGTATTGCCGATATTTTAACCCAGTTGCATGGATCATGGTCATGGCGAATATGTTATATAAATGAAAATAAATAAGCTATGCTTTTATTTTTGTTATAACGTAAAAACTGTTAATGAAATAACTATATTACAGATACATTAAAGGAAGGGAAATTAAATTAACTTGAGATTATAATCTAAAGCACGAGTGTATGACAACGAGATATGACCTATACATGTATTCAAGATGATGCTCCGTATCTGCATGTCAGATAACTGATCATAAATAGATAAAAATAGCTGATATTGATATGCTAAAAATAATAATACTAAAGTTGAACGTCATTGTAACAAAATTGACTCTACGGTCAGAAATGCTGGTACATTTCTGACCGTAGAGTCAATTATATGAAGTAAATTGTCCCCGAAATAGCTATAATAATTATGTAGTCAGTTCAAAAGTAACTCCCACTGTCGTTAAGATTTATACATTTGAATTTAAAATATATTGCATATTTAATTAAAATGGGTTCGACGGACTAAGCTCTATGAGGCTTCAATAAATTTATTGCTCATTGAAAATTCTTTGAATTATACGGAAAGTATATCAAAAGGAAAAAATGAAGAACGTTTATTACAGGAAAATTTAACATTAATTCTTGTGAATTTGTTCTGTAGGTGGATAACAACTTTCGTAATTGAGAAAATGTTACAATCAAATATTTAATGTAAAACTGCACAGCTTTCGTCATAATATATAGTACTAGACCTGCCCCGAGGTTTCTTGTGGTACAAATATAATATGACATTCATATGACTGAAATATACCTTCTATAGTTTAAACAAAATGGGGCGTATTTCGTGATTTTCATAAGTTTCTTTTCGCGTGGAACCCTTCTATATTTTCTAAAATAAAAATAGTCTAAGTTACTCCTTATAACATCAGCTACCTGCCAATAAAAGTTAGTCAATAATCGGTTTAGCCGTTTTGAAGATTACCTCAAATAAACGGACTGACAAACAGACATAAAAATTGATAATTGTAATTTAGTTATACGTACAGCATACATATATTTTCGCATGCGTTTAGTAAAAACTGTAATTTTGACATTACAAACAAACATTTCATGTAACATGTAAATATTTACTTATCGCTTTAGTCTCATGAAATCTGGACGTGATTATTGGCCCACATCTATAATGAATCCTAAATAAGTCTTGGGTCCTACCTGACGGTGGTCACAGCTTCCAAAGAGTAAATTAGTTATACATAATTCACGCCTTAAACCGGAACCAGCCAGACAGCCGCGCTTGACACTGCTGTTATAAGGCAGAAGTAGATGGCGATGGTGCCGCCGGAGTCGATCCGTAAGTGTTCTACCACCTTCAACAGATGAGGTAAGTTACGGATCTACCTTGGGTGGTTCACGTCAAGTGGTAAACTTCACGATCATTTGTTACTCCAATTTTGTAAAAGCACAGTGATTACAAATAATCAGATCGTCGTTGAAGTGAAAGTCTGATGCGGGGACGCTTGCAATGTCTCTCGTTTTTTATTTTTGATGTTTTTCGTGACCGCGCCCGTAACTGTATTGTTTGCTATGAATAATTACGTAAGTACGCTCGTGTGCTATCGTTTATAGACATTATTTTATCTACAGAAAAATATATACAAAAGTGTTGTATACAGTTTGATGGTGTATTAGTGTTGTTTAGTATTCCGGACCGGCTGAAATATTAAAAGAATAAAACATCTTAAATTCATAATCGCGAGTATTTGACGTTCGACATTACTTGTGGAAGGGAGTCAGTAAAAGACACGATACAGAGGGGTCATGGATGGATATTTATCCGTTATCTAAAAATCAATTGCTATTTTTTAGTCCTGCTAAAACTCGAGAACGTCTGGACCGATTTGGCTAATTTTCGTTTTAAATTATTTGTGGAAGTCCAGGGAACGTTTAAAAGTTAAGTGAACATGAAAGAAAATGCTAGGAATATAGTGGCAACAACAATTTCGTTTAACCATACAAACAGTTCCAACGTGTGTCAAATGGATGGCGCTCTGAATTAAGTTATTGAACTTTGGCACATTATTTAATTCTAAGGCGATACGAAGTCGCCGGGTTTGCTAGTTATTTATAATTATTTTATTGACATTGGACCCTCGGCCGTAAGTGACATGTATGATGCATCCAGGCTGACCGGTCGCCAAGTAATCTCACGATACTCAGGAGGTATTTATTTAAACTAACATTCTACTTCCATTAGTAAGTACACAAACTGACTAAATTTGTTGTTAAAAAATGTTATTAACGTAATCACATAAGCATATATTCCACATAGGTATGTGATGATGTAAATCTAACTACAGACATTATTTTTCATATTGGGGCAAATTTTGCAAATGTTGCTATATTTTGTAGATATTGTTCGAAATGTTTAGCAGTCCAGTCCCAACGAAAGCACAAAACTTTTTCAAGTTTGACCAACGAAGTTTATTTCTCCGAATTCCGCCTATAGAGGTTTGAGCGTGACTAAATCGCGCCAAATTTATTTTGCAAAAAGTTATACGGCTGTTTTCTGAAATTGGAATCGGCTCGTATTTTTTAAACCAAGTAATTATTATTTTTTAAAATTTTGAAACGGGTATTTAAGTAACTTTTATTTTTTTGTAAAGAGGACAACAACTTTTTGGATCTTGTTGCGTGTTAATTAGCCATAATGTGGTTTTCAGTATTTTGTGTTTTAAAAATAATCCGTTAACAGTAACATGCGAAGGGCATAAGGACATGCATATGACCTTTAGCGTTTCACTGATTAGTTACTAGAAGCCATTTAAAGAAGTAAACATAAATTATTCCACTAATGTTTTTAATATAACATTCAATCTTTGCTATGAAAAATATCATTTTTTGTATTTTGTTTTTTTTTTAAACTTTAGATGGACGTTTCATTGGATCTTTGATAAAGGTTTGGCTTGTATAATTATATAGCTGGCAAAAATTTTAAAATTAATGAGTTTTACTTTTGATAACAGTAATTAATCAATCAATTTAAAAATGTTTACGTTATTTCCTGTATAGTGTATTAGTGCATTATGTTACGGTGTGGTAAAAAACATTTTAGAAAAGAAAAATGAGTATGGTACTGTCCTTTAAAAATCAATTAGACATAGGAATAGATACTGTAGCATAGAAATTATCTTAAGTATAGTTATCTTAGAGTATAGTTTATTTCTATAATCAAGGCACGCTAAGTCTAATAAGTTTTTCTTGACATTTTTTAGACAAAGTGGCTTCTTTTTTTACACAAAGTGATAAGTAAATGTTAATACACTTTTCATATGTGTAGCAAAATAATTTATGTTAAGACATTGTTGCGATGCTGTATGAACAAGGACCACTACTGTATATATATAAAGGCCGTATCACTTGTCGGGTGTAACGTTACACGTTACATGTACTGTGGGTACGGTGTACACGCAATAACCAATGGAGGTTATGCGTTTTCCAATTAAAGCCTGAACTCATGTATAATATTTACTTATCGCTTTAGCCCAATGAAATCTTGATGATCGTGATTATTAGCCTACGTCTATAATGAACCCCAAATAAAGCTTATGATAGGCTTGAAGGTGGTAGAATTGAAATTGAATGCCTTTGAGTTTATACAATGCCATATCGCCTACTGGAACTTGATGTATGGGTCTCGTCTTGGTGCAACGGTTTATGGTAAAAGTACCCATCCTTTATCCTATGCCGTTCTTGATATCCGACTAAACGGTCGTGTTGTTCATAGACGAAGTATTTTTTTTCTTTGAGATTGAAGTACCAAACGAACGTGTAATCTGTCTACTATCAAAGGACAGTAAGGTTCTTTTGACTTAAGACTAAGTTAGAGTGCTTCGTATGTTACTAACTTAGTATATTCCTCAAGAAAGAACACGATAGAGCTTAACACTGGCGCTGGGAGTTAGAAATATGTATAGCGGTGGTGCCGTTGCGATCGCGCTACCAGGTTCTACCATTTTTTATCTAGATTTAAAAATATTACACATTTTGACATCTAAATCATCTGTGAAGCTTTTTGATGTGTGAGCTGTTCGATATATCGAATCTTATATAAAACCACGCCTGTAAATATTATTGGCTACATTGTGTGGTGCGGTGGCCCGAGCCAATCGGCGAGCAGAATCTTCTGCCCCTGTAAACCGCAGCGAGTTTACAGACCGGACAGTATAAAAAATTATGCAACCAATCAACCGTGACCTCTTTTTTCAATAAATATGAATAAAATGTAGGTTACACTTCTCAGGGATAGTGTAGCTTCTGATTATTGAGATTTTTTGAATCGGCGCCGCATCGGCTTTGTAAATCCAGACCCTTTGAATATAAAAAACTATTTTTGTACCTCTTTGTAGTATTATTACACAAGCTTACATAAAATTAATGAGTATAATTTATTTTAAATCATTTCTTCAGTACTTCGCTGAAATAGAAATTAAAAAAATAACGTTCATCAGTGTTTTATAACTTACAAGTATTTTCTTTGTTTGCGAAGAGAGGGGCTAATCCGTCCGTTACGTTCCCTTCATGCTGTTACAAAAGATAACCTGAACCCTTTGTTCGGAGTAAAGAATGGACTTGATACCTGCGTTTACCAGGAGTAATGCACCTGCTGTTTACCAGGGCAAAGTTAAGGCTGACAAAATATTCTAGCAAACATGACAGTTTTACAAACTTTCTTCCTCTAAAAAAGTTGTTTTAGGTAAATGTTATTAAGTTATTTGTATATATTTAAAAATATCTTTATTGCTGTATTAATTAAACCGATTTTTTTACGTAATTCGAGAAATTTAACCATATAAGTTTTGTAAATTTATTTTTGTGTTGAAGTTGATTATCTGTTTATGAAAGTTAGTTTCAAGTGTTGTTGAGAAAGTTTGTGTTGGCGGTAAGTAGGTATTGGTCTATATAAGGACCGTAAATTTTTGCTTTTTAACTTCGCATAAGGTTTTTAAGGACACTTTTGATGTAACTTTATTAATATTATATAATCGAGCTGATATGATGAAACTTATCTGCTATATATATGTACCTGTATAGATACAACCAAAGATCCATTTCTTCAAATAATTTATCTACAGATTCACATATATTTATGAATGCGACAATCATACCGACATTTTCTCACTAATTACTTAGTAAAACTAGATGGGATTAACATTAAAATCGAGCACTTTATCTATGATACACCGAGTTGTAGCTCGGTTGAGTATTTTAACAAGACATAATATTAGTCTAGCCGCTATGCTAATGTATTAAAATCATCCCGTCTGCATTTAACGACTGTCATATAGGAACAGCTACGGACTCTCGAGAGCCCGTGAGACTTCAAAATAATTTCCATACTCTACTGGCTTTGCTGTAAAGGTACAACGTATATTATTTAGCTTACAGTTAGCCAATGTAACTGAAATGACGGAGTAGATATTTTATTCAAAATGTGTATATGTTGTCAATGTTTTATAAAGCTCCATATTCTTTTTAATTAAAACGAATGCATTTTTTTATTCATTTACATTTTTATACTCATTTTTTTGTTTATGCTATATTTCTTGTTTTACTGCAGGATTAGTATTATTCACTAATCGTCTTGATTAAAGCATTGTAGGACCGGGATTTGATACGATGCTTAAATTTTCCTGATAAGTTTAAGTAATTACGCTTGCAATCTCGTATTTTACAGGTATTATAAGAGTATAAACAACATTCTGCTATTCTTGTTAATCTAATTGTGAACAATGTATAACAATGTATAGAATTCGGACATGTATAACATCTCGCGAGGATGCTCCATGTCATTTCTGTCTCACTGTTGGGTATGAGGTTTTTCCGCTATTCGAGGAGGTCTATGGAGGAGATAAGGAATTTTTGCATCATCATCGTTAAACTACCTGATGGTCTCCAATAAATAACACCTACAGGTTAACATTTCAATTTCCCCAATTTTCTTTATAAATAATATAATTTCTCTCACAATCTCATACATTTATCTATTATGACTATATATGCTTGCACGAGGGGAATTGAAACAGCAAAATAATGAGCACGCTTAGAAACCTTCATACATACTTTAGCCGCTATATTATTTGCATTTAACGGTTATCATACAAAACAACCGCAGACTCGGATTACTTGAGCTTTTCAAGATTAGCTCCAAATCGTATTAAGTTACTTTATATACCCAGTTTAAATAAACATTTTAGGTAAATAATCATACTTACTTAATTCGCGTTGTACGTCACGCTGCCGGAGATATTACTTTAGGAGCTACACTTTAAAGAAATTAATGTGTAGCTCCTAGACTAGCGCTAAAAACAGTAATAAAAAACCGGCCAAGTGCGAGTCGGACTCGTAGGCGAAGGGTTCCGTAGCATTACCATTAAATAATAAATAAAGTTGAATAGTTTTCCAAGTACCAACATAAGTTTGTTTTTCATAATATTGTATCAATTACGAAGTTATGTTATTCGGTTTTTGAAGAAGTGCTATATCTCAAAGACTGTTAACCGTATATTGTTCGAACCAATTTTCGTTAAATGTTGTCCTTGACATCTTAACATATCTTTTATCCAGATTTTTGACTCTCTTAGTTTTAAAGTAGGGGGGGGGGGCACATTTTACCGCTTTGAAAGGGCTTATCTCTCAAAC
>DWRA01000548.1:0-23590 GCA_018250295.1 Spathilepia clonius | reverse complement strand
GCGCTTAACACTGCTGTTATAACAGAAATAAGTGTGGCGGTGGTGCCGTCGGAGAACTACAAAGGGTTCTATCACCTTTATAAAATGTGTTTTGGCGCTTAATATCTTATATCTTTGTGGTACAGATTAAAAATACGTTAGTTGAACACTTATAAAAGATAGAAAAGATATTTTCAATTATTATTCTAACAAAAACATTATTATTTTACGTAATTAACATTTTTTTAATAACTACATTTGTAACTATTGAAAAATGTCTTAATATCCACAATTCGTTCTGTAAATTTGTTTTCCGTAAAATATATAGTTCTTAGCGTTTTTGTGAAGGTTTACAGAACCCAAAAATTGTTAACAAAACAAGCCTAGACTAAACCATAATTCACAGAAAGGGATGGATATATAAATGTAGGGGTAGGAAAGAGATGGGTGCTTTCTAAGGTAAGCAGTTGGGTATTCTTGTGTTGACTTTACTAATTAACAGTACAGTTTATAGTAAAGGATATTTTTAATACAGATAAAAAATTGTTTTGCCAAAAAAATTTTTCGTTTAATATGTTCTATGTTAAAAAATATTACTGTGAAAAACAAACAGATTTTTAAAGGATTTTAAATAGTGAAAAGTGATCAATAAATTATTTTTTCGTGTTTTTTTTAAATATTGCTGTTTTTTTGGTAAGTTTTTTTATTATTTTATCGCGATATTATTTTGGATGAAATGGCAAATAACTCAAAGGAAAAATGTTATAATGAATTCTATTTAAGTTTTTAAACGAGCTTCGATATTTAAAAGTTCGTAAATTTAAAATGCTCACCGCAAATGAAATAATTTTTAAGGCCTAAAATTGAAAATTATTTTTACCCTGGACCTTTATTTAAAACCATCAGTTATATTTAAAATTAGCTGGTTAAAAAAGAGAAGAATATTAAAGAAAAATGATTAAAAAGATAATAAAATTTTAGACGTGATATAAATTATTATTAATAAATAATAAGCAGTAGGTAAATGCTTTTATAGAATTAGATAAAAAAATTAAAATAACAAAAATAAATACGATTAAAAATGCAATATTATTGTAACTCTAAAGCAGTGGGTGAGTACATTTACAGTAAAATGTTAGAAATAAAAAAGAAAAAATAGAATGGAAAATTGGTGTTAAAAAAATAAAAACTTACAATTATTTCTATCTCCCGCGAAGAGTTTGTGGAATCTCAGGAAATCGGGGCGCCCGCCGAAGAATTTGCCGTTTTGATTCAAGACCTCTCTAATAAGCTCCAGATTATTTACTACGACGCACTGTGCTGACCCTAGCTTCAAGCTAAAGATGTCCCCGTACTCCTTCGCGAGATCAGTGAAGGATTGGAACGGAGACTCCCTTTTCCCCAGTAGATGCAAACTCCCTACAACTGGCAACGGTGTTGGTCCTGGCGCATGTTTCAAATTCTCCACCCTACTCTCGCCATACCTAGATATCTTTTCCAATCTAACAGTTTTTTTCGAGAAATACTTGTAAGCGACCAGGATAATAACGATAAGAAGGAGCGCACTCATTTTTATTTTCTAAAAAGAAATTTTCGAGTGACAACACCGGCTGACAGGAGTTTTGGCGGGAACTTGAGCGTTCCGGCCGGCACTGCGATAGTTGAAGCGCGGCCGCCATTTTTATACGCCATCATTAGCATTTGGTGCACGGTACAACCACGCAATATTGCGATATTTTACACAAAAATCAACCTTAGTATAACGGAATAAGGGTTGTTAGAACGCAGGAACTAAACTTGTTTTTCGGACAAGTACAAAAATATCCTACGCAGTTGTTTTAAGGGAAAATGAACCTTTTTGTAACGATTTTGGCACTTAGCGACAAGGTGGATAATGTGTATTCAAATTGTTGATGCATTTTGTCGTATATCAAAAACGTATACAATAAATATATTAAAATATGAAATTAGATTTCTATTTATCAGTATTTTTTTAATATTAAGTGTGTACAGCGGCACGGCCGTTTTAGGTGACATAGGGGCCCTTGAGAGTATTTGGGGGCCCATTTGAACGTAATAATAAAATTGGAAAGCTTAATAACGTTTAATTATTTACTACGTAAAGTCGTAATCATTTAATGAAGGTGGTTAGAACCTTTTGTAATTCGACTCGGGCGGCACCACCGCCACACTTATTTCTGCCTAACAGCAGTGATAAGCGCTGCTGTTCTGGTTTGAAGTGTGGTAAGGGAGATAAACTCAACGAGGCATTCCAACTTAGTCCTCAGGGGTAACAACGCATCTGTGGTCGACTTCAGTTGGGATTCTAATCCTTTCTGGGGTGGATCACAAATATCCATGGGCGGCAGTTGCCACTTACCGTCAGGTGGAATGCATGCTCGTTTGGTACTCCATTATATAATATATATATAAAACTCGGCCTGAGCAACGGTTCTTTTCTGTACGCAACACTAACAAGTCTTTTTTACTGTTCATTTTAAGTGAATTATAATCTTTGAAACATTTTCGAATGCTTTAATTACAAATTGAACGTAAATTTAAATCTATAGTTATTACCGTCATTTTAGATCAATTTTAATTAGCTCTTGCGTGATTTTCAGACATAATTGTGAGCACCTAATAGGTATCGAAGTGAATAATAGTATTTCGTAAAACAATATGGTATAATTAGACTGCTGACTGAATGAAGCTGGAAATATTGTTACTGACTTAAATTAGGTCCTCAAGCGGCCTGACCTCGTCTCCGTATCGCGGCGTAAATAAATCTTCGAAGCCAATATCGCTAGTGGACAGCTTGATAGCCAGTATATTTTCTATAACTATTAATATTTGTGTAAGAGTACAAACGTACTCCCTTTAATTGTTTTCGTTTAGTCCCGAATTCTAAAAACCACCTCCAAATAAACTAAAAGTCCTACTTCACGACAGCCATAGGCGCATGGTTCTCTATGCTAACTACATTGGAAAAGCTCGCGCGATTGGTTTCTACTTTGTCACACTTTTCAAAATAGAACATAGCAGCATTTAATACTACCCTTACAAAAGAGATTCCTTAATATTTTAAAAGCAAAAAAGCCGTTATAGCTTTCTAGTGTGCAGATACTAGTCATGACCGTCATTCAACACCACAGGAAGGCTACTCCAGTACACCATATTAATAAATGGAATCCGTGCCTGATATTTTAAAATCATCTAATCATTTTCTATAACGTTTTCACATACGAAAAATGTATATCGTCTTTTATTTAGGAAACTGTACCCTTAACCTTCTCGATATCAATTTTAGTGCGACAGTATTCATTTGATTTACGTTTAATATGTTTCTATTGTATATGTAGACGGAAGTATCATACTAGCTAGCAGTCAACCTAATAGTAAGTGGTCACTGCCATCCTGATTACGATTATGTACTTACTTACTTATCGTATACGTTAACGTTTATGTTTTGGCTAAATTTAATACAAAAGTGTTGTTAAGTGTTGACTTATGCTTAGATTTAAGTTACGTTTAAGGTTTACGTTGAATTCTAATGAACGTTTTTGCTTAGGTTTAAGTTTATGTTTTCGTATAAATAGTCACATGGCAAAATCAATTATATTCTCTTATACAACGATTTATAAATTATTTTTAAGTTTTGAATGATATCGATGTTGGTTATGTTTTTTGTAGAGATGTGCCGACTATTACTTAAGCCGACTAGCCAACTAACCGATTAGTCACTGTAAAGAAGCCGACTAAACGGCCAAATAGATCTCGGTTTCCAGAATTTGAGAAGCGACAAATTTAATTAAATATATATTTTTTAATTTTTTTCTGTTCTGTATGTACCTTGGTTCAATATTAAAAGGTCAGTTAATGAAGAAAATAATAATCTCCTATATAATCAAAAATTAATATTTTAAATGTTGATTTAAGATAATTATGTTGTTATATTTGTTAATGAATATAAAATTTAGTTTAATAATTGTCATGGATGTTTTTTATACAAGTAATAATTTTAGAGACTAATAACCGTAAGAAATGTTACTATACATTTGACTCTTCTTAACCCTAGAAAGATAGTCTGCGTCAAATTTACGCATGCGTTTCCGAAATACAGCTCTCTCTTTCTAAATAGCGCGAATCCATATTTGTGCGTTTAGGACATTTCATTCATCGCCGGGACCTACCCTTTGGTGTACGTGTGAATAAGGTAAGTGTAACCGATTTTGAAATATAACGACTACGTGAGTCAAAATTACTCATGATTATCTTTTACGTGACTTTTATGATTTCGACTTGTATGGAAGTTTGAGTATTTTTTAGCTTATTATTACTGTATATTGTAACTTATATTATCAATTTATTTTTATAGATATTGAAGCAAATATAGAAGACAATGGGGATTAGAAACGTAGACGAAAATGGTATCCTGGTTGCTCTTATGCATAGCGACGATGAGGTTCCCTGTGAAGATAGCGACAGTGAAGGAGAGGACGCCGAACCACCCAGAAGAAGCTTTTCTAGATGAGTTGCAAGAAGAACAGACGACGACAAGTGGCAATGTAATCCAAGGCGGACAAAGCAGTACTGAATAACCAGTATGAAGGAATTCTGGATCGCATTGTTACTTGTGACGCGAAATGGATCCTGTTCGACAATCGTAAACACCCAGCACGTTGGTTGGTCCCTGGTTCAGCACTCAAACAATACCCTAAACGAAAACCTACCCCTAGAAAAGTGATGGTCACTGTTTGGTGGTCTAAAGCAGGTGTAATTCATCACAGGTTCTTACCAAACGGGATGAACATTACTGTAGATGTGTACTGTGAAGAACTGAACACGATGATGGAGAAGCTCGCACGTCTCCAACCAGCTTTGGTTAATCGTTCGGCTCCACTGCTCCTGCACAACAACGCGCGACCTCATACAGCACAGCAGACGGTCCCGAAACCACAAGAGCTGGGGTTGGATGTTGTTCGTCATCCGCCGTACTCACCAGACCTTGCATTTACAGACTTCTATTTTTTCCAGAATTTTGATAACTTCTTGGTGGGAAAAACATTCAATACCCGAGAGGCACAGTACATAATGCCTTTTAAGAATTTATTGCCTACCGTCCAGCTGATTTCCTCAAAAAGGGCATCCTTAAGCTACCAATGCGTTGGCAAAGATGCATTGTGTGGGTGATTACTTTGATTAATAAAAATAAAAAAATATAGAAAAAAATACGCTTCATTTATTTAATGAAAAACGGCAATTTCATAGGCCTATTACTAACCTATAATTGTTTGAAATAAATTAATATTCTTCGACATAGGACTAAAAAAAAACATGCGTCAATTTTACGCATGAGTATCTTTTCCGTACTACAAAATATGATTATCTTTCTAGGGTTAAATTAGAATAAAAATTAAAAATGAAGGTATTTATTTAATATCTTCTCCTATATTATACACTTTATTGAGAAATACGTAAATAGGAAGAAGCCGGATAGTCGGGGCTCGTTGCCGAATAGTCGCTGACTAAGCGCCAACTACGAAAGTGGCTTGACCGACTACTCGTCGACTAGTCGAAACATCTCTAGTTAATTTTTGGTAAAACCAAGTTTTCTAGAAATCCATTAAAAAAGGACTTAACACCTGAGCAAAACAAATGTAAACTTCGATTTTATTTTGTTTGTATACAATAATATCAAAAACATATTTTAATTTAAAAAAAAATCAACAGTGGCACTAAGCGATCGTGACAGGACTCGAACCTGCAATCTTCGGATCCGAAGTCCGACGCCTTATCCATTAGGCCACACGACCGTCGCAGATGCTTATGAAATATTACAACACATGAAAAGTTAGAACGATATTGAAATATTGTATTGGGTTGTTCGGAAAGTAGTAATAAATATTTTATTAATCTAACACCTTTTGCTATCTTTCTGGTAGTAGCATGATTCCACGCTCATGAAATCAAATAATGTCTCTATCAGCTTCAATCGGCCTTCCAGAACGTGGTGCATCTTCGACATCAAAATTACCGGATCGAAATTTTGCAAACCAATTCTGGCACTGGGATATTGTTAACATATACTCTCCATACACATCGGTTAATTTCTTCCTGGCTAGAACAGCATTTTTACCTTTTGTATAGTTAAAAAATAAATATGACGAAAATGCTGCTTATTTAAAAGTATACTTACCAAAAACTACTGCGTAAAATCAATTGAACTTTTTCACACATAAGCCTTGCTATATCACCTCTCAAAACATGTAATGTTTATGTGTCTTAAGTGTGAAGTTGGGAAAAAACACAATTAAATCGTCTGTCGGGAAAAAACAAATTTACTTTCCGAACAACCTATTAGTTTGCTAATTAATTCATCGTCTGTAAAATAGCACTTAAACCCGCGACGCAAAAGTCTTATAAGTTTAAAGTGTGTATCTATCTGTGGAATCATAGCTATCAAACAGGTGTACCGCAACAACAACAGTCCGCCCCTAGACAGAAAAAACGTAGAAATATTGGCATCGTAGGTCAAGGGGACCCACGATCAACGTTATTGTTAAATTGCAGCAATTTATCTCATTAGCTTTTAGAGTCACGTTCCTTTGGATAAGGCTGCAAATAATTGCTTTCTAGACTTAGGCATCGCCGGTGGTCAAATAGTGATTGATTGAAGAAATTCCTTATTGAACATAACAAGGTTGTGATTCAATTAATTTGTATTAGTACTTACCGACGTCACACAACTTCGCTCAATGTTTGAAGTTGTTTTACCTAATTTGCAATAATATATACTACGTTTATATATGCTATTCTACAAATCTTCTATTACATCCACGGTAAAAGAACATTTGTGTTGTATGTTTTATTTATATTAATACATATTTCAGCTATTAAGATGGCGTAACATAAACATTATTGTTGCAAAAATAATAAAACATGCAACTCAATTTAATTTAATTAACGTGCAATAATTTATTGATAAGCAACAAAAATGTTTGATGTATTAATAGACTTTAAATACAGTGTTTGATACATTTGTTATACTAGTTACTTCATAATTTTCAAAATTGATTACGCCACTGACAACGTAACCGTGAAAAACAAATTGCAATGTATATTTTACAGGCGTATAGGTCTGAATTGTTGGCCTCTGGAAACACCACATACAATAATACATAATCATAATTATAATCATCTGCCTTACAAAAGCAGTGTTAAGCGGTGCTATGTCCTAGTTTGAAAAGTATGGTAAAGGAAAGATGTCCAAAGGCGGCGTCATGTACCATCAAATTAACTGCGTAGGTACTCCTTTGATAAAATGATATTAATTTGAGTACTACAGTTTATTCAGAAATTAAATTGTATCCAATAGTAAAGTGATGCTATCGTGACGAGATGTCAGTAAATCGCCCGTCATCTAGCCACGAAGTATAATTAAAACAATTGGGCTAATGTTCGTTATTATTTATTTTTCTCAAGAAGCATTATATTTTTAATTACACGTTAAATGGGTCCATCTAAATCTTTTTTTTTCAATTCAAACGCGTAACGAATTTATCCAAAAAAAGCTAAACTATAAATACATTAATTTCCATGTTACTGACTATATTAATGAACTATAAATTATTTTAATGCTCGTTGAGTTTGTTCGACTATCAAATTAACGGCAAATTACAATTTTAGTTAGTGTGATAATTATTATTTATTAACGATCATTAAAAAATAAAAATCTTTCCTTAAGGAGCTACTACATGGGGGTGAGATTATAAGAACAAATTACAAAGAAAAACGTACCACACAAATTCGAAATCTTATCCTATGTTAAATTTATACCATCCCTACCACTCTATAGGTTTTCCGGAATTCAAACGCGGGACCTTCAAACGGTAAACCATGCTTGCGGATTTAACTTTACTATAATATGCAAATTTCAAGTGTCGTAATTCCAATTGTACCGCATATTAAGATTATATCTTAATACGTTTATATTCTGCATATTATTATGATATAAATCGATCAATTTATTGCATTATATGTTATCTCGATCGCATATAAGTTAAATGATTTGTAAATAGTTATGTTTTATAAAAATATGTTCAAATAGTAAAATCGAAGAGGCAGTTAATTAGTATTAAAAAAATACTGAAAACCTTACGTATAATATACTGAAACCGTCGAATATACTTTTAAATGACGAAAACCACATCCAAATTGGGGCAGTCGTTTTCAAAAATTGCGAACATACAGTAATGTATTAACAATTATGTACCAATATTGTAATAGTTGTAGTAACTTAGTAATGATTGTTGTATATAGCTATGATGTTATCATAAACTAATAATAAGAGCTCGAAAACTCTGGGAACAATATTGGGAATTTTGAATAATTTAATTGCTTTACTATGGAGTACTAAATTTTTTAGTATGTAATATTGCATTTTTACCTATAGATATCGTACGTATCAGACACGTTATGTGGCAAAAAAGTGTTTTTTTTTTCATTTGATGAAGTAGCAAACGATCATGTAGTCCGCCTGGTGATAAGTTGCAACTACCGCCGGTAAACATTTGTAATCCACCTCAGATAATACTAGAATCTTGCCTGGGGTCGACCAGAGATGCGCTGCTACCCGCGAGGAATAATTTTGAATGCCTCGGATAAGTAAGTCTTCCTTACTACACCAGATCTTAGAGCCAGACCTCCCTTACCTTCTAAGCAGAAGACAACAGGGTTTAATACTGCTGTTATTAGGCAGAAATGAGGCGGTGGTGCCGCTGGAGTCGAACCACAAAGGGGTCTACCACCTTTAATAAGTAATAAATCATTGTAATTAATTTCAGTTTTATTCTGTTTTCAGTAATTAAATGTAGGACATGAGAGTGCACTTAATTGAAATGGGATGAATAATTTAATAAATGTGAGTATTACCTTTATCATACGTTTTAATATAAAAATACCTACATCTTATTTTGTTCTGACATAGTCTATAATAAACACAAGGAATAAGTAAAAGGCGGTTTAATCCCTACAAAGCAAATAAAATGTTACAGTGATATTATTATAATAGTAAGTAAAATACAAGCTAGGATGAAATAAAAAGGCGAAATGGACTTAAGAGTTAGTTCATTTAAAGCTTTCATAAGTAAAATAAAAGCTAGAATGAAATAAAAAGGCGAAATGAACTTAAGAGTTCGTTAATCTAAAGCTTTCATTAATTGTAAGGTAACGCTGTATAACGCTAGGAATATTACGTTCTGCCTAATTATAGCAATGTTAAATAATAGTCATCTGTTTTGGTGTTAATGGTACGTTAAGTACATTCTTTATGAGACATTTCAAAATAGTCTTGATGGTAGCTCAACATATCCCAAGTCAATCTTAGTTAAGTTTTCAATGGTTTCTGGAGTTGATTATAGATCTCGATGGAAGACAGTGGCCATTTATCATCAAGTATATATACCATCGGTCTACATGCTTGTTTCAAACTTCACTAAAACAAAAAAGTGTATTTGATATTAATAGTTAGTCTGGTTAAATTATAGAACAATATGACGAATCTATGAGGGTTCCGATTTTTGCCATTGGGCTACGGAACCCTAAAAACAGTATTGTAAAGCAAACTTATAATCGCAAGTCGTGACATATGTTTTTAAACGCATATTCGTACTTGACCCACAGGTGTCTTACAATAATGAATATAACTACATATGTGACAAGATTGTGCCATATCTTATCAGCAATTGCAATATGTAGGATATCTATAGCTCCGGGGGCTGTCACTTTACGTAACGCTATATATTAAAACGTGAGTAATGTTAACCGATTTAAATAAAACTACCATTGACCTAGTAAAAATTGATGTCACGTATAAATCTAAGTTTTTAAAGGGTTTTATTCATTTTTTGTATACTTTAAATTAAATTCAAAATATTTCAAAGCAATGCACTGGTAGCTATTGAAGTGGATAAGATTCTTCGATATTCTAATTTTTATCCAAAAACAGTCTAATATCTTTCCACTTGATGTAGACTAATTATTTAATAGAAAGACTAATACTAAAAGCAAATTATTTCATTTCATTTTAATATATTTGTAGCCGGCCGTTATCTTTCTCTAGAGTTAGTCCAGATGTTTTCTTTTATGTTTTATTTAACTTTCTCTGCTAGTTTGTGTGTATATGAGGTACAATTCATGCAAACGAATTTATAAACCAATTAACCCAACCATGGAGTTGAGCTTTTCATACATGTTTGGTATTTATAACAATGCATGATTAGCTTACTAAAGTAATTTTATACTCAATATACCCTATATACTATAGGGATAGATACCGCTAGATAGTAGACCATTGTTTTTTATGCACCCTTGACATAGGTATCAAATGAAAAGATTTTCTGAGAATTATAATATATCAAAAATAAATGGCATGGAAGAAATCTTGTTATTCAAGAAATATATACATAAAAACAAATTAGGTCCTATCAAAATATTAGATAGTAATGTGATGCGTTTGCAACCCTATTTGAAGTGAGGTCACCCCCGTCTTCCGGTCACGACGCTGGTACCGCTTCCGACGGTTACCGCGAAAGATTTATTTGATATTGAACGACAGGCAGGAGATTAGCCAGACTCGATCTTAGACTTAACTGCCCCTTTGTTTGCTTATAAATGTTCATATTTTACATTTCCGGTCCAGTCTGCTACGAAAGCGGGTCTCCTGTTCTGTGGTCTTCTGTGTCGCAGGAAACCGATGAGAGATGTCGAGTCCAGGCGGGATGTCGCGTCGGTTAAACACAAAAATATGTTGCCTTTTAAAGCACGTTAACGTAATTTTAATAACGGATTATTATAGTAAAGTACTTTACTTGTACTTAAGTAATTGGTTTCCTTTACTAAACTAGTTTAGTTTAGTAAACTGGTTTAATTTAGTAAACTGGTTTACTTTAGTACACTGGTTTATAATAGTAAACTGGTTTTCATAAGTAAAGCAATTACTTTAATAAATTACTACAGTAAACCAATTACGATTACCATTACCAATTACTTAGGCATTAATTTTTCACTACCGGACATGGGTCTCCTCTCCAAATGAAAAGTTATAAAAGTATCCAAATAAAGTACTTATTTCCGTTCGATAAATTACAAGATAATACAATAAACGTAGGTTATAAAAATCAACATACAATTTACGTTAATAATAATTATGACTGAGAATGACAGTGATCTGTGATCGTATCGTCTCTATAGTATTGGATTAATGACATGATATTTGACAGTTTAATTACCGTTAATAAAACACCGTTGTAATAAAGGCCAATTAAGAATTGAGTTCTTCATCGTTACACATAAATTTACATATTCAAATTAACTTATCTTTACACGAATGCAGGCATGCATAGGCTCGAAGTAAGTAGTGTAACAGAACAGTAAAAGCTGTTTTCGAATTTTGTAAGATCGTATATATCTTCACATGTCAAAATATTATATAGAAAAATATGATTTTGCCATGATACGCTTAATGTTTCATCGTCAACCCATTACTGTCCCTATGCTGGACACGGGTCTCCTCTCAGAGTGAGAGGGGTTAGGCCATAGTCTACCGCTCTGGCCAAGTGCGTATTGGTAGACTTCACAACACTTTTTGAGAACTTTTTTTTTTCAAAGAACTCTCAAGTGTGCAGGTTTCCTCACTATGTTTTCTTCTACCATTATAGCAGGTGATAATTAACTTACAGTGCGCACATAACTTCGAAAAATCAGAGGTAACATGCCTGTAGTTTGAACCTCGGATCCCTCGACTGAGAGACCGCGATGCAACCACTAGGCTATCACTGCCTTTTTTATTCAATTTGCGTAGACATAAATGGCAGAAAGCTTATGCCAAATGTAATGTGATTTCGATTGCATCGTTCGTATTTCAAGTGTTAACTGACAGGGAAGCAAAGATAATATTGAATTCTAACCAATTATTAATAAATACCCAGTAAACTACGGTAGACGGGATACAAGATACGGTCTGAAATACCACAGGATCTAATGAACGTGTCGTCGACGGATATCATGATATACTGAGTAATGTGGAATATTCACGCTGCCGTGCAGTGTGTTTGTTGTATGTACCACAAATCGTACGATATTTGCCTGTTGTCGAAGTACATCCCAACTTCTGTCATGTAGTAAGTATACATAGTTTATTACGAAAATCGCCTGAAAAGAAGTAGAAAGCAGAAGGTAACAAAGCATCTCTGGTAACAAAGCAAGCAAACGTAAGCAGTACTTGACTCCGGTTTGAGATAAAAATGCAACAAAGCATTGAATAACATATAAAAATATCTCCGCATCTCAGGTAACATGGCGTATTATTCGTTCAAAGGAATATAAGTATGCTCCAGGACTGCATTTCAGTCCGGGAACGGAGCGGCTAAATCATATCTTGTTACTCTCAAACGAAGTTAGACGTATGTCCTAAGAGTATCCACTGCTCTAAAGGCTCCTTTACACCAGTTAGTCGTCGCTTTCGGTAATATACTTCGTCAGACGAAACTCCAAGCTTCAAGTCAACTGCCATCTACTAACAGTTACTTCGGCAAGCGACTTTGAGTTGCCGAAAGCGCTGTTGACTGCGATCTTTAAGGAAGTTCGTCCGACGGTCGCTTACCGATAGCGCTCGAATAATCAATGGTCGACCTAACACTGCAAACTCAGCCAACAAAATACTAGGAGTTTATACCGGGTTAGCAGACGCCTTCGGTGAACGAGTGAATTCCCCTGACGAGCTAGTGTAAAGGAACCTTAACTTCTTACAATATGACAATATTTTCATGTTTCACAATTTTCAAAGGGGTAGCTTTCCGACGAATGTTATGTATTATGACATTTCTTAACACTGGCTTGTATTCTTCATTGTTCACAAGTGAATCGAGCAGGAATATCAGCATTTTCCTTTTTTTATTCATGTATGTCCTATAATGTAAGTAATATCGCAAAGGATATTACATAGACATGTAGGGAAGATTCGAATTGTAATAGGATACTCAAATCGATTTAGTGAATAAATAATATACTAACAGTTACGACGTATTTGTTACACGATAGAAGTATCAGACGAGATGAACGCTTGCAGTCCACCTGATGGTAAGTGGTAACCACCGCCCATCGACATTTTCAATCGACCTGAGATAAGATTAGGATTCTAATCTCTGAAATCAGAACACAGTCACAGATGCGTTGATGGCCCTGAGAACTAAGTTGAAACACCTTGGATAACTATGTCTCTCTTCAAAAAAGAAAAGACACCGAAGCCAAATAAGAGACGTCTAGAACATGCATTCAAGTTAGTGAATTAGGCTTCAGTAGTAAGAACGCATATGTGTCTGGCCTGCGGTAGAATCCTAATTGGGATGGCTATTAATGTCCACGTGTGGTAGTGCCCATGTACCATCAAGTGGACTTAACGTTTTTCTGCTACTTATGTTATAAAAACGAAATCCAAGTTATACTTTTCATAAACTATTCCCTTATGCAATCAACTATCTCTCTTGCGAAATAAAATCTGATTTTACGTACTTTGAGCATTAATACGAGTTTTTTAAATATGCTCAGACGAGGTTATATGAGTGTAAGAAATCCCGTGCACGTTCTCAATTTAATCTCCGCGAGGAGTCGCGACGGAAGCAACCAGGAATGCTCGGAATATTTCCTGGGAAATATTCAACGCTCTAGCTAATTTCTTATAGAACGTCCATGAAAAGCAATAACTTGATTTTACATAGCATTTCCAACACAACTATGCTAATTCGTGTTTACTTCACGTCACTCAAGTATGATAACCTGATCTTGTATATTCCTGGTCGTTCTAATTTGTAATACACTTTTATTATCATCTATGCATGTAAACAAATATCTGGATACTAAAATGTGGAAAATAGTATAATTTTATCAATACCTAATTATTATTATTATTTTAAAATACTCAAAACTTGACCTGTACATTTAAATAAATCTTTGCCTATTGCCGAAGCTACAGGAATCAATAAAGGTTAGCCCTCTATGCATGATATCTTTTTATTTTATATTTTCTTGACTATATTTATTTTCATTACACTTTTATTTACTCTTTAAGCCTTAATAATTAAACGTAAATCGGCAGATTCAAACTTACTCTTATACGCCCCATTTTGAAAGGCTACACGTTTTGGAAATGGCATATATAGTTGTATGTGTGTTCCTTTTTATTATGTGTGCGTGCCTTATGTAAGATATTGCATCCAAGGTGGGACAGATGAATTTTGTTTATAAGATCGGAGTAGCAACCGAGTTTACAGTCCACGAATTTTTCGCGAATAAAGTATTGCGAAGGAGTTTTGTGCTAACTTTCTGACATGGATTTCTGGAAAGTAACACCTGGTTCAATTAACTATTTTATAAACCTGCGCATAAATAAATCTCTGGTTACTAATAAATAGCAAATATAAAGGTTATTACCCTGCGATTCTTGACCAGTTTACTCATAACGGTCAAAATACACGCAATGGTAACGACAAATCCGGGATCTATTTCCGGGTGTTTATTTAATGCATAAGCGGAGACAAGGTTTACAAGGTTCGGAACGTTTTTGCATTTGTAAATATCTCTCGTTTTATGTACCTCCGAATTAATATAATCTTGTAAAGTATCGTCAGGTGAGGCTATATTAGTCTTAGTAATCTACGTAACAAGCTCCAAAAGTTGTCTATTAAAAGTCGCAAAGAGCAAAAATAAAGTTTGTTTCTTTTCTGATAATAATTTATTTACCTTTGTAATAAATTTATATTCTTACAAACAAAATAAAATTATCATTTGACTGCACATCATTAATTTTTTTGTAATTGTGTCTCAATTACAAAAAAAAAACAGGCATACAGAAATTCTTTTCGTTTGAGAAACGATTTCTACTAGGAATCTTTTGGGGCAGAAAAACAAAGAGCCTACGAATAAACAGTCAGTAGCGGTGTTCAGAACAGGATAGAAAGCAAGCTGCTTTAATACACAAAATGATTAAATAAATTGATTATACATCATGAATTTACTAATTCCATTGTATAAACTGACAATTTTCATGCCCAATATGCATGCATTAAAATTGACAATTTATAATGATGACGGGTAAATCAATGGACTTATTTCAGATAGGTGTTCAGTATTTGATTATCCGAAAGATCTAAAAATATGGCACTAATATTTTACGGAATTATCCATTATAATACAGCTCGCAAATTTTAGTGTCATCAATAAATAAATCTTTCTGAAAATAAATGCTGAGCTTAGTGAGATAGTTTTATATACTATTATTATGAGCTTAAATATATCCTTCGTTTAACTTCCCACCCCCTATAGTAGATATATACCCGACTTCGAAAGATGTTGTACGGAAGGTATCCGTAGGCTCGGCTCTATCTTTTTTACATTCTTCTGATTTCAGAAACACGCAATACGTAGCTTATGTACATGCGTAATATGTGCGTATATACGATATGCCTGATAATATCGACATAGATAATACATTTATGTACAACAATTCGAAGCGGATCCGGTATGCGATTCTCATAAACATAGACGGATACGGAACTTAAAGCTCGCTCTATGTATGTCGAACGGGATGCATGTATCCAGTTTATTCATAACTAGCGACTTGCCACGACTTTTCCTATTACTTTTTACAGAAATTTTTAAGATCTTTCAAGATATAACATGTCTAAGCAGATGTGCTCTAAATTAAATACTTCGTATAATAAATATATTAATTTAGAATAATGATTAACCAGTATACAAAGGAAGAAAAATACGAACTTCCATTATTCCATTTTTTTCTATTCACCGCGCTAAAACCCGTAAATGACCATGAAAAGAAAAAAAAAAATTTTGACAAAAACCGCGAAAAATATGCTTAAGTGCTTAGTATTTATTTACTTATATGCACGTAGATGTAGATTAACGTATTGATTTAAAAAATAGCAAATAATTCAATATTTTTAATCAAAGTTAGAAATATAATATTAATTACTATAATTTATAGTTAAGAGATAGATATACAATATCGTGAACTTCAGTAAAGACAATTTAATTATCTAATGAAACTTTAATAAAGCAGCAGACGCCGTGGAAGCTCTGTAGAGGTATGACGTTGTCCAAATTAGTTCACTAACGGCATCAGAATGTTCGCTAATTGAAACATAAACATAAACAGGCTATATATGTTATAGCCTGTTTACATTTTTATCTATGAAAGCATAACGCCTATTTTAATGGATGAAAATGATAAAATAAACTAGTACATACTTATATTTTACTTTGAGGCGACACAGTGTGATTGGAAATTTTTAGTTTGTACCTATTACGGTTCGATAGAGAACCACTATTAAGTTTTACGTTTATATTTTTAATATTTGATTTTGTACAATAATATACAATTTAAAAAAAAATCTAGTGTCTTTGTATTACAGTTCAAGAGATAAATATACAGACAGATATCCCTATGGTAGACGGACAGACAGCGGAAGCTTAATAATAAGTTACTGTTATTACCCGTTGGGTAGGGAACCCTGAAAACTAAATCGAAATCCGTTTATTCGTTTAGTAGCTACGATGCAGACAGGAACAAATTTTTACGTCAAAGTTATAAATCTCTTCTTTTTGCGTCGGAAGTTTAATAAACAATTTTAAATACGATCTTCGGTCCCTGTACATAGTGCACACAAACTCACACAATTCGCACTCTTTATTTGTAATATTAGTATAGATATTAATATAAATAATTAATTCAGCTGTTTACGTATCGAGTCACGCCCTTCACACTTTGTTTACTACGCATATTACGGCTATGTTTCCGTCATAGGTTTATTTTTAACCTCGTACGGAATTTGCAAGGTAATTAAAATTAAATTTCTTAAGGTTAATCCTTTAAATCATCGTATAGCATTACATATGAAAGCGAAGGCAACACGATTTTTACAAGTTTTGTTCATATGTAGGCACTGCTTATTAGGTTTCGAAGTAGCAAATGAACTTGTTGATCACCCAATGGTAAGTGCGTTACGGTAACCAGATGGTAGGAAGAGGGACTCTACCTGTAATCGATCGATGCATTATCACTCCTAAGGATTAAAATAGTAGTTTCTTTTGTAAGTTTGTCGGCATACCCACCTTTTCACAGAACCGCAGAACTGCTTTGCGCAAAAATTGGGTGTGGAGGCGATATCTACTTCATAGGTCCATGCTCCATAGAACTAATCATGCTCGATCAATGCCCTTCAAAATTTGATGATTTTCAGTTAAAACCAATTTTGATGCCATATTGTACAGAATGAAAAGTATTTATGCTAACCTACCTAGCACAGATTGATAGAATTTATACACATGAAGTTCGTGGAAAGTTCTCAAGCATGTAGGATGCCTTCATTGTGACATGAAGATAATGTAAATATACTTGTACGTTACGCACATAACATTACATGTAAGGTCTAAAACTCTAACTCCCAACTTCGTGTGGACGAAATCATTATCACTATGCCATATTGTTACAGTAAATAAGTAAATGATATTATATAGTTTGTACGTCACTAATAAGAGGTGCAATTAACCTTGTATATATTGATCAGCGAAGTTAAGCAACATTGGACGCGGATAGGAAATGGATAAGTGACCCATAGTGCCTAGCTTCATGAATGCTTTCATACTTCGGAGAATACAGCCCTAAGTTCTTATTCTTATTAGATACCTAGCACATAACAGTTAAACCTTTGCGGAGGCCTTATGGATAGTCAAGACACTTCCGACGTGATTTGACTACTATCTTCCAACGATTCGCATTAGAGCAGCGTGGTGGAGTACGCCCAAGAAGTCACCCAGTGTGGGTTATACAAAAGATTGAAACCAATATTTACACAAATACTGAAACAACATTGTACTATAGGCCTTTGTAGTGGAGGAATATTAACTGCACAACTCTTTTTATTGTTTGTTGTTCATACATGTCTATAACAAAGGTCCGATCGACAGTACATATCTTACTGGTATTTACATACAGGTTATTTACCTCATTCCACTGTAGTTAGCATTTTTTGCTGAATATTTATAACAAAGAGAAGCCGTAGTCTGAGAATGATTTTACAATTTCATGTACCTATTTAGTATCGCTTCTACATATGTTCTATATGTTGCACTTTGAAAGGTGGTGGCGCAGTTTTAGAAATAAAAGATAAGTGTATAAAATTGTCGAGTAACAAAAAATATGAATGTGTTCGCCTACTATATCTTTATCTGTGACTTATAACGGCTTCACGTGTTCATTGTTATCTGCTCATGTCACTAAATTAAAGGTAAAAAATATGACGTAATTGAAAGGTAACATTAATACAAAAGTATTATAAAAAATTACGGAAGTGTAATTACCTCTCTGACCTCTTATCTACTTGTCGTGATCACGTAGGGTTCGCAACTTGTTTAGGCTGATGACAGATGTAACTATTTTTGGAGCGTTTAATATGAACTTATTTATATTTTTTTAATACCTTAATCACCGGCCACAGTTAAACAATGATGATCGGGATTGAAAAAGAAATGATTCCTAGTCTCTCCATAGGATTTCGTTTGCAGTATATATATTAATATCACTTTTGTAAATATTCAATTGATTCGACTCTTTGTAGTGTCTTGTATATTTTTAACACACCTACGTGTATTATTTAACAAAGATTATAGCCAATTTGGTAATAATTTATGAAATATAATTTTTTCGTTATCCATCTTGCAAACAATGTACATTATTTGTTTGTAATTCATTTTATATCGATATAAGGAGACAATTGCCAATTTAGTATCATTAGTAGTCTTCGTTTAATTTATGTGCCAGCAATTTATTTTCCTATTTGTTTTATGGATTGATTTTCTAAGCTCATCAGGGAGCGCATCCCAAAATCGAGTGATTTGAATAATCAATTAATAATACGGGAAACCAGAATAATGAAGAGGCATAGAAAAATCATGCGTTCAATACGTGCGTAGATTCCGTTAATGGTTATCACGCAGGTACTGTTAGTTAAATATAATATAGATCATCATACAAGATAGAAAAAAATAGAAAGAATTTGTTGAGAAATACTAGGTCATTTTATTCGAAAAGTAGGCTGATTCACTTTGCTTAGTAGATCCTCATTAAGATCCCTAAAACAAATATCATTATAGTCAATACTGTTAATAAACTGTTTAAGCATTACTTATTTCATATCATACATCACTCGACGTCAAATATCGTTGACTTTCCATGTACTCATATACAAGAGGTCAAACAATATACAACTATCAACGCGTACAATACTCTTACGTGAGTCATAATAATTTTTCGATATAACAACATTTATAAACATGTTGTCAACACGTCTCGTGAGTGAACTACCTAAGCAAGGAATTCATTAACGGTTATAATATCAATATATCTATATTGTGTATCTATTAGAACATTATCAAGTAGCTTTTATGAGACGACTATTAAGATTCTTGATCATAATTGATGTAATGAATTAAATTACTTTATAAATACAAATTAAATATTGACTTCATAAATATGCCTATGATCTTTGCATTCATTGCGGTTAATTTATTCTATGTATAAATCGTATTATAATCTTTGATGCAAAATCTGAAGCGTGTCTTATAAAGCAATATTCGTTTCCGTATACTAATTTTTGAAATAGAAATAACCTTATGATATATTATACTTGCTTTTACCTTTTACAAAGTTAGTCAAACTAGGCTGTCATATGAATTCATAAACACTAAGCTAAAACTAGAGACTTAAACCGGTAAAACAACTTAAGTTTCGTTACCGGGTTTTTACCATAAGCAAAACAAACTAAAGACCAAAAGAAGATACATTACTTTTTCCTACTAATATTAGTAATAAAAATGAAAGTCTGTATTTTACTCGCGCAATAACAACGATATAGGTTTGAACTTTCCATAGCGATGACTATGACTTAAATTACAGCCCTAGCATACTAACTACTTTTAATAACCGCGATTTGCTTTATAGCGATTGCAGTGATGCTTAATCACGTTTTGGCGATTCGTTACCTTCGGTCGCGACACCTAAAAAGCGTATTTCAGAAATTAAAGTCCAAAAATAGCTGCGACCGGCGCTTATGGGTGCGAGGTATAGCATTTCATCTCTGAACCTTTTCATTTCAGTCAAATCCTTGATCGCTAATGCTAAAAGTAGCATCTGTTGAGACCTTTAGTAAGTACGTATACATGTATGTACATCCGATTAGTATGCTACTTTCGTTCTCCGTAAAATGTATTAGCAATTTTTAAGTTTATTTTGGATATACATTCATACATTCATTCATACATTCTATTTGAACGTCAATAACCTAAAGTATTTCGTTACGGAGAAGAACGGACAAAGTAAACTTCAGAACACAACTTTCACAGTTTCATATACAGCAATAACTTCCATCATTAAAACATATGGATCTGGAGCTATTTCAGACTTTACAATTTTATCGGTAAGCTAATTACTTTTTTTATAATTAAAGATTCTTTTCCCCCAGAGGCAATGACGCCTCTGTGACTGACCTCAGGTAGGCCTCTGTTCTAAGGTTAACACTTTCATCAGGTTGAGTTTTTTCAGTCACCTACTAACGTACTTATTACGCAGGCGAAACTAGAAAAAGACACAAAACAAACAGTTGAAACTTACATTGTGATACCCATAGCACAAAAATAAAGTGACAATTTACAATACCGTTTATTTTCAAAATAAAAGTAATTAATGTCCTGTTCGCTGCAGTTATTGACGCAAATAATTAATTTCGAAACAAACCACAGCAAATTCAGGAAAACTAAGTATTATGAATGTATTAATTGAGTCTATTGCGGTTTTACTTTGTGAAATTAACATAAACGGCACGTGTTCCGCTTCATGATTAATATCGATAGAGCTAATTGTCCGTGTATTCGGGAAATTTTAATGAAAACTACAAAAGCATTGCGTATTTCAAAAGCTCAAATGCCTATAAATATTTTGTAATCGTCACAAAAACATCGCACATAACATTTAACACTGCGATTTACGTAATTGAAATAAATTATATATTAAAATATTGTCCATTTTATAATTTGATGTAGGAAATTAACATCAAGTGAATTTGATGGTAAGTAGTCGCTACCGCTAGCTCACTAATATACGTAATCGACTGCTTGTTAACGTAGATCGTCATCTATCTATTGCTACTCCTGTATACTAAATTAGTAAGTGGTGGTGGTATTGGTAACTGACATGTCATGTATGTGTAAGTCCCTGTTTAACATAAGGTAGACTAGGTGGAAATACTGTCCCCCCTGTAGCCGGGGAGTATATTACGGCTATGGTAGCCCCTGCCTGTCGTAAGAGCCGACAAAAAGGGGGTTTGTGGGGTTACAGGTGACTTGAGTGAGAGCTCGAACCACCCAGCCAGCAACCCCGGGAAGGACGGTGGTATATATGGTCGCATGCTATCGTAAACACCAGGAGATACGGTGAGTCCAAATGCTCACCAGGGAAGAGCCCTCAAGGGGCATCGCGCTCGGAGGGCTCCGGTTGTGTTCCGTTGGAGATCCCGGAGTCCTCCACGCAGCGCTGGGGACGGCCACCGGAGGGGTTTTAGTGAGGTAAAAAACCCGGCGTTGCACCCACAGCGTCGGGTACCTTTAGAAGGTTTCTCCCTCGATAATAAAAAAAAGGTGGAAATACAGTCAACAATTGTATTTTTGCCTTAGCCCAATATCATGTCTAAATTAAAATAAAGCAGCGCTATATTACTATTATGGCAGAAATAATTTACAAACTCGTATCCATTTCGTAACGTTCTCAATAATGTACAATGTACGCCGCACTAGTTCAGTGTAGCGACGCTGTCCTAAACCCGTTAGATTATAAACAATAAACAACAGAGCATCGTGAGCAGAGGTCACGTAATATATTAGCAAACAATTATCAACGATGCACCTTAACAACAATGAAACATATTGTTGTTACAGAGATTACTCCTTGTTGTCAGTGTGCTGGACGGTACTGTAAAGTGACCTCTTGTTCCCATAGCTGTTTCGTTCTGGCTTGGGACGAATGTATGTTGAAAATCGATAACGAATTAATATTACGTATCAAGGCACATTAATTGGTAAATAAAACCCCCTTGACAGATTTTGACAAGCCCGTTAAAGTATGTACAGATCGCCTGGGGACTGATCAGCGTTGTAACTAAAGGTAGAAACATAATTACTACTGTAATACGTCTTACTTATATAGTGTACCAACATATTAGAACATTATGGACGAAAATGCAATTGTGGCAGAATATCTCGTAGTTCTGTTTAGACACCGACCCAATAATCATTACCTGGCGTGTTCTGGTTCGAAGACTGTGATGAGACTTACTGGTACGAAACGCTTATACAATATGCCGCGTAACTTGCCGAACAAAAACCACTAAGCTCGGGTACGAATACAGACGCATAATCCTTTGATTCACGCGAAAAACCGAAACCGCGCCATGAACAAACAAGAATTCGTGGCAAGTACCGAATACACGCAAGTAAATTATTGATGCAGGTACTCGCGCCTTATGGTATCTAAATATTACACTAGGGATTCTGTACAATTAAAGATTTGTTACAATCAATATATTTGACGCTCATACTATCACTAATTAAATGTTCGTCTGCTACTGCCGTTAAATAAAAAACATGGCGAGTCCTAGTATATTGTAGTAGTATAATAGTTTCCGATGAGGTCAAGAAGATAATAGGTCTACAGCCCGTAGTATCTACATCCGGTCTTAGTATATCTTACATGTATTTATGTCTCACGTCCTAACACAAATAAACCATAAAAGAACATAATTCGTTTGTTAAATGGACAGGTTAGTTACATGCGTCAACGCACACGTCCCCACATTGTGTATCTAGCTTAACCCGTACATTCGCACGGTCTCTAAGGACGCGTTCAAGGAGGTCACCGCTCGCGGCCTTGCTGCTCTAACTAGCCGTCAGCGCTTTGGTCTAAATGTCCCATTTTGTTCAATTACGCTCTGTGCATTAAACGTACCAGTTTACTTTAGCTTTCGATTTTAAAGGCTCTAATTCCGCCTGCAACGTTGTGTTAATGCGTGTACCTGTTTGTACCAAACTTTGTGTGTATCCGCAATTTTACACAGATACATACAAAGGCTATGCAGGTGTGTTTGTGTGTGTTTTATTTGCGCTTATTGCAATATTCAAATAAATTATAATTTCCACATCTCATTTGAGTATATTTATTTGTTTAAAGCCTTCTAAAGCGTTGGCTAGGAAATGCCTAATACGTTGTAATCCTCTAAAACTACATCAAAATGTATATATAAAACAGATTTAATTTTCCTTTTGTAACATAATGCTGACTACAGATGAGGAATGGTCTCCTCATATGTAGCTTATGTGTGGTCGACCTAGTAACACATCTGTGATGGGTCATAAAAAGAACCCATATTTTTATGAGGCTAATTTGACATTTATATAGGTGGCAGTGGCCACTTGTCATCAAGTGGACTGCATA
>DWRA01000547.1:0-23592 GCA_018250295.1 Spathilepia clonius | reverse complement strand
GGTCTCTTACCGCCCCCCTTGAGACCTGCAGCGCCCACAAGGGGGCGTTATCGCCCACTTTGGGAAAGACTGATGTAACCTATTGTAATATTGGTCTCCTGGTTTTAAGTATCACTTTTATATATGTGTATAGTCTACACAGATAATTAAAAAGGCAAGTGTCTATTTATAACTTCAATATAATCGCTTTTTATATACTATTACTTTCACTAAGTGCATATGAAAGTGAAACTGCAGGTTTCATTTCCTTAATTCTAAACAGACTAAGAACTCTACCTGACTTTTATTCCAAATACATACACATTACTCCACAAAGTGAAGTGTGTTGTGTCAAATTATGAAATTGACATCAGGAACTACTTCTTTGGTACAACATTACAGAATATAAAATATAAATAATTCATACACTTTCTGTTCCAAGTTTATCATATAATTACGAATACATAATACAAATTTCCGAAAACATGTTTGAAATAACTTATTTGCTTTGGGATTTTCCGAAGATAAAGAAGGAAAAACGTTTCTCTGACGAAACTAGATGAGATGAGTAATTCATGTTTTGTCTTGATATGTAAAAGTATTCCAGTTATTATATTGGAAATGTAAATATGATGCACCAATGACGACATAAATCGTTTTAGTAACGAAAACTTAAAATGGAATTTTACTTATTAGAAGACAAGGACAACGTAATGATATTGATTTTTTCATACAATTCAACAATGCGTAAATTATCAATTATTTAGACCGCCCTATTTCCTTGTATTAGCGAATTAAATCCAAATGTAATAGGTTTTCCGCTACAATTACGTTGGAAATGTATAATTTATGTCCTTACCTGGGCAGCAGAACAAAGGCCTAGTACTGCTCCCATTTTCGCCACTACACTTTAACGATTGCACAAAATGGCGATGTTTTGAATCTTCTTATCTAGAAGTGAGTAAATAAAGGCAAATACAATAACATTGTATAAAAATAACAGCGTAGGAGAAGTTGGTAACATAAAAAAAACAATATACCTAGCACGTTAAAACAATAATCGATGACTAGCTCACTTCACTGGTGACAATGACAATTACGTTACAATTGACAATGACATTCGAGAAATTGTCAATTCTCTAGTTTTTTAAATCATTGTTTTACGGCCTTAAATGCTTCCTTATCAGCCCAACTTATTGACTTTAACTTTCATCATCTGAAGTTTATTATAATTTCATTTTAATTGAATAGTTTATATTTAGGTTACTCTTAGATGCATTATCTTTAATTCTAGTATTTTTTTAAATCTGACCCATAGATGTATGATATACAAAATCAATTTGAAATTAAAATCGATTGAAACTTGAATAAAACGGAATTTAAATTTCCTTTTGCTCGCCTTTTTCGAATTTTCAATTAGTCTAGATTACTTTAAAAAGTCCATGTCTCCAGGATAAAAGTATTTTGAGGTAACACCATTTTGTTTGTATGTGTGTTTGTTTTTGTACGTGCCCTCTTTCTACAAAAATACGTGGAGAAAAATTAAAATTTTAATGCAAAACGGTAGTTTTTCTACATAAGCCTTATCGTGTAATTTAATAACAATAAATTAAATTGCTAGGAAAGAAAGACGTTAAAAAACACTTGACTTGTCTAGCTTTTGCCTTAAAATTCTTTTTTTTAAACAAATTGAGGATTGCTACAAATTTTTGGCGTGAACTCATAAATCTGACCAACCTTGTTTCTTTTGTTTTTTGTGTAACACCATTGTAAATCAAATGGATTAACCACCGATTATTCGGCTTAGCTAGAGTTAGATTAAACTGAGTAAGAAAAAACATAAGTATTGTTAGGAGTGTTTTTTCCCCGTGTACTTTTAAAAAGTAGAATGAACCTTGCATATTTTCCTTGTAGCAGAAAAAGAAATACGATGTTTACTGGGATATCGGTATTAATCGGTATCGGTATTAGATTATTTTAGTGATCTCCGATGTTAGCCTTGCAGTCGAAACTAGTTTTACTTTTGTTGAATGAATGTCATAACTTAAAGTAACCACAAAATCTCAATTTTTTACAACGTTCAGTCGATGCAGGTTCTATTGCTGACTTGAATGTAATAGGACAATAGGGGAAATAATACCAAAGTTATTCTAATAATTGCAATATATATATATTTTTAAAGACATAAATTCATTCTAAACTTATTGAGGTATAATGTTCCAGACAAAATAATCTACTCTAAGTAGTAGTACACAATAAAATTAATATTTTTCTTAAATTTCATTAAAACTGCATAACATATATATTTTTATATGTAGGTACATAACATCTCACAGTCGATTTCTGTTTCAAATGCAGTAACTACAATCATTAATCATCATAGTACCTATGGTGTATATAGAGAGCTCAAGATGTAACTGGTTCGTCATGAAATTTTAAACATGTTTTTGTGTAATAACATTTTACGAACAATCACTTACGAAACAGTAACAAAAATATTTTAATCAATATCATATAATCATTTCAACTTTATAAATCAATCATTTGGAACACATTCTGGACCATCGCGTTAGGTACAATATAAAATAACATTGCCTATATCTAACACGATTCAGTAAAATATAACACGCTCACATTCAACTTTAAAGATATAAATAATAAACTAGAAGATTAATAAATAGAATTATTAATATCACAGTAGATTAACTGCCAGCTAGTTTCTACCTTTCCGTATTAGCAAGCAAAAAATAATCTGGAAGAAAGTTGTTCAGCGTATCTTTGCAAGTGACTTTTGTAGTTAAATCAGTTATCGAGTAATATGAGGACTGAGCTGACAGCATCGGTAAAAACTGCTGTGATATTGACAACATATCGACGTCTTTATGCTTAACACACACGCTTTCAAACAATATCCTCCGATATATCATAACTTCAAATCCTTAAAACTACTGGTAACCATTAAACCGATGCATCGATGATTTGTCGACACAGAAAAATCTAACAAATACATATAATTTCATTATAAACAAGCATTTCAGAATATTGCAGAGACAGCGGACGTGAAGAAATGAACAAAATAGGTAGGTATTTGTTTAGTTGTTAAAAGATTGTACAATTACGTGGGCTTTTGTACAAACTGATGTTTAATATAGTTATATATTTAGTGTATTACGTAATAAATATTGTTGTGGTAAACAACCTAAACTCGCCTTATTATGGCACGATGTAACAGATTAAACCAGAGTTTTAGTAATACATGGAGCAAGGTTTGTTTAACAAAATTTGTGTCTATTTCGATCTTTTAATAAACATGGAGTCGCATATATTTTACAGCCCTTAGGATCGTCATAGTTTTTGTGATAAATCGATACTAGAAAAGAAAGGCTAGTGCTCTTTAATCAAAATATAAGGTTAATTATCACTATGTAATGTAAGGTCTGTAAAAGTGCAATATATCTTTGGATTTTGTTTTCTAAGTTTATTTAAAGATCAACAGCAACAGAGCGGTTCCGCGTGCTCAGCGTGTTTGGTTGTTACTCTTCAATCGAAACCTATAAAATACAGGATATTCTATATTACAAATTACAATATAAGTGTTTAAGATGGTACGTACTTATAGCAGGAGACATATTTTTAGAAAGTTTTATTGCCCACATAAATCATTGCATGTCATGTAATGATAATCATTATTAAGATTCATCCTTCACAATAATCGTACACTTATTGATCTGGATGGTATCCAACGATTAAGTAATAGGTACACGATTAACAATTTTATCATTTACGAAAAAATAATAACTACAACTTTGAAATACCACCGTAATTCTATGCCAGTATAATTATATAAAATCTACACATGCTAGTTACAGGTAGTACAGATAAAAATAAAATAAATTTTCTCATTTAATTGTGTACGTACGGTATATACAATACGGCATATTGTTGAATTTTATATACTATTCTAACAATTTATATCATAAGTAAATATTCTAAATAACTAATTCAACATGAATATATTGTGATTAAAGATGAAATTATTGCATACATTCGGGTTTAACGGATTACAAGAAAACTATTAATGTAATTGGCGAAAAACTAGGCAATACAACTTCTTAGTGAGTCAAAAGTAGTTCGTAGTTACACTTATTTGCAATTTACATATTTACATGCATGGATCTGGTTTGGAAAACTTGAAAACAGTAAGAAATAAAAAGAATAGGAGCAGAATTAACGACAGTTACCTGTAATATTATAGAACGAATGCGTAGCAAACACGACTTTGAATTCAAGTAATGTTAAGTTCACAAAATAAGTAAATCGCATAAAAACTAGTAAGAATTTTGTCTGTTTGGTGTTAATCAGTAAATATTTATGTGCTGGCAAATTTTTGTTTATTATTGTTTGCAATACTGCCTTTTTCACACAAAACTTTATCAATTTGCAAACGTTGTTGCAAATGTAAATAAGACAATCAGGAAACATTATAATAGTACACTCAGACGTAACTAATCCTAAGTACGAAGACGAGGTTCTTTAGTATTAATGTCGAAAAGTCAACAGGACAAAACTAATATCAAATAATTCATTTAACTAATAAAATTAATCATAAATAAAGTAAAAACACTCTCTTTATAAAAATTAATAACTTGTATTTCCGTTTATAGAAATTTTGTTACATAATAGGACTTAGTGTCGACTAGCGCTCTTATCAGCCTACTTCACAGAGGTAGGTATCTGATTGCCGCGTTCATCGTGATGTGTGAGTGGAATGATGTTATAAGAGATAAATTGTGTATTTTGCTTTTAATATAAATGTGTGACAAATATCAATTTTATTCTTGGTTCTCTTGGTTTATAATACCTAGGTAAACCTTACATTTGATATTAATGTACAAAATAAATCAATTTTTAAATTATGCTTCCTTTGTACTGAAATGATAACATTTTATTATTACGACTTTGGTGACGAGTGTATACAATATTGAGCAAAATTTTGGCTAAATAAATTAATAGGTAGTTAAACTATGTACAATTTGATTACTTAAAATTAAAATGTCTTTATCTAAAGTAATAAAAAATACAACTCTTAAATTATTTTAAAAAATAAGGAAATTATATTAAAAATTATTCTAATAGCTTCAATATAAATTGAGATCTGTAAATTATATCAAACAAGTGGTAGGTATTTAATGTTTACGTGGGATGTTACACACAGGATATCCATGCGTCCAATGTAGTTAAAATAAAAGAAATAGTAATATTTTATATGGGGTAGCTGTATATTTAAATGATTCATAAAAGTCGGTAAGAGGCACCTCAAGGTTTCTTTATTCATCTGAACCTCGTTTAAAACATGAACATCGTATGATACAAATGTAGATATCACTAATATGAGTATGTAAGAGAAAACTTTGTAAGATCAGGAATTGCAAGGTTCGACCATTAACCACAGCTAACAAGGTAGAGTTTATCGCTTCGTTCGTCTTTCACTCAATAACGCCTAATAATATGATTACATTGTACTTACGATTATTAAATACTACATTATGACTTCAACTTAAAATACCACTAATATCTATGTAGACTACGTGTAATCTAAACCGCAGTTAATTCTAGATTCTTACAATATGGCAGTTGTCAAATCGCTAGCTGAGTTGTCGCGTATATCTACCGGGGATCATTTATTTGGTTTGGTGAGCGCAGTTTCGTTTTTTGAAACAATAAATCGGTTATTTTAGGTGAGAAGGACAACATTATGATGTTTTATCACAACCATTATTGCAATAATATTATGTATTTATTTGGTAATATTTGCAGGTACCTACTTCACGCTTTACGATAAACGATACTATGTTACAGCAATAAAAATCATAATTTTAACCGGCGTGGATAGAGCAACAAGGCGACAAAAATCATTTTTACACTTAAAGGCACGAAAAGCAAAAAAAGGGGTAAATTTTTGTTGAAAGCTGGTAATTATTGTGTTGTGCAGTTGCATTTTTACTATACGTTGACAGTAAAGTTCTTTAAAAATTTATATTGATTATTTGCAAAGTAACGTTTTGGAAGTCGAGTATATTTTTTAAAATCACAGTTACAATATCTTAAAATAAGCCCAATGTCAATATCATTTACGTAAAGTACGTAATTTTTGTACAATGACCTATATTAGGACTCGTAATTGTCTGAATTCTACTGTAATTGCTATTATAAGGCGCGATATTATTGCTATAGCTATGGAAGAATACAATTGATTGAGGCACATTTTCACACAGTACATGACATGTGCGTTTTTAATTATAAGAGCACCATGAATACTAGCAAAAACTGATCATTAGGTATATGTAAAACTGACATGTTTCGAGAAATCCGAGAAAATAATCTTCACAGTGAAAAGCAAATTGGCACGTTCCAAATTATTTGAAAATTTGCGTTTTTGAACTACTCTTGCATAATAATATTATAATTTATTATCTAATGTTAAACTTGATTCTTGTTTGAAAAGAAAGCTCGAAATTGGTAACCTTGGGTGGATGTAAAAACCGCGCTGCATTGTAACAAAAATATTCGTATTTATTGCTCTTTAATAATTGAATAATGACGACAACATTGTATAATTAAAATCTATTTTTATATTGTAGACGGTCTTATTGGCACTGATTTGTCTGTCATAGAGGCTCGGTTAAATTGACATTAGCCCGGATTTTTAAACGAGCTTTTAAACGACAGTCAACCACTTAAATTAAATGAAGCACGCAATTTTAACATACATTAAAATAATTATACTAACGCAGAGTAATACAATGTTGTCGTAATTGTTGCAATTCATAAAATACTGTACTTAAATATTTATTATATATTTTACGCCCTAATTATTTTAAGAACCCATTATCGTTTCATCGTACAAAAATTTAGATTTATACGATCACATTAAGTAACAATAATGCTATAATGATATATTATGTACACATCCGAAAATTGCTTTTAATTTTACACGTATAGAATAGAATATATTATATAATTCTCAGTATCATTATTTATTTACAAATATAGTAGGTATAATTTAATACTTAACATATAATATTGCAGCTCGCAATCGCCTTTAGAAATTTATGCTTACTCGACTTATTCCTTCCCTTATCACATTTGATATCCCGAAGACGGAGGTTTGTTTGGAACCTGGCGGATGGGTCAAGCAGTTGTTTGGAGCATCGTGACGTCATAACTTTTTATCCGCACTATCTCTTGTGTCGTGGGACTCTAGAACGTACTCTTGTACGAAATTTGTATGCACATAATATGCATTCTCGGTATTTATTTGTAAATACCACGTAACTTCATCGTAGATCCGACTTCAATGTTACCTGTATATTTTTTGATGAACCCACTCATTTTAGGTATTCAACGAAGCATTTGTTATTCCTCCCGATTTGTTACTCGCATTCCTTGTGGTTGCAGCCTCCGGCACAGTCCGGCAGTTCGTGTTTACGTCGATAAGTGTGCGCTCGTGTTCCGCTCGAAGACGGCATAGTGTAGGAATAAATTTAGCGAAATGCTCCATTAATCAGTGAGCTTTGCGGTGAATTTCGCGAGTATTAACGAGGAGTTGTGCTAGACGTCACAATGCTGGAAATTTGACGCATTTGAGTGGCAATACCCGTTTACATTTTCGCTAAATTTATCCCTATCCTTACATACTACACACTGCGCGAGCGACTCTGAGTATTGTCTCCTTGTTCTGATAGAATCAACCTTGTATACGATACAGATATGTTCATAAAAATTTAAGTCTAAATTTGTGTAGTCTTTTAGTCGAATCTGAGATAACTTATGAGACTAATTCATATATTATTTATTATGTTTTATTTCATTATTATCTAGAAGTTCAGTCAATACACATATGTGATTAAATATCACTGAAGTATATTCGACCGGAATGCTTTTAAACCAAGTCGATTGTAAAATGGTGCGCGTCGAGCACTCGATATTTATGCGTAGTGAGAAAACATTGTTACAGGGGTAACAGAAATACCGAATAAAGCACAATTTAAGGCGTGGACGGAATTCACTGACTTCATACTGGTACATATCTTACTTGTAAGAATATTCTCACGAGAAATATCCTCGTACCATCATTCATTTTAGTATATAAATGATGGACAGTTGCATATCTAGCCGATGAGCAGACTGTGGGGCGACTCGTTGTTCAATCCATTCTTTATTACCTTTAAGCATTTTATAAAAAAATAAAGTTCATCTTTGTCCATTTCAATAATTTGCCTAGTGTGTTTCAATATTAACTCCAGGTAAATGAAGTTGTCAGTTCTTCCAAAAGTGTCACGTAGGTATTTGGTTTTAAGTAGATGCTGGTATTAATATAAATTTATAGAAAAACTATAACGTCTAATAAAAATAAAACATTTAAGTTAGAAATTTAGTAGCATCCAATTAAAAGGAACTGTTGGCGTATACTATAACTATTAACCGGTTTTGTTTAAAAATATAAAAAGCTATTGTGTATTATGAAGTCTAACTCTATATAAATTGGTAATACTCAAAACCAGTACAACTGGATCAGATAAACGGTAAGCATTGTTCGTAATACAATAACGATCTCCAAGTTGTTTAGTATGAGATAAGTGCGTGTACCTCTGTAACAATTGTTTCCACACCGCACACTGTCAGTCTAAGCTTAAAACTACACTTATAACTATTTATTATTCACAGTCTGACCGAGAGCGGCACACAATATTTTCGTGCGCGTCACAGTAAAGGCAAATCTACTGCACTACAAAAATACGTGGGCAATGTCCATTATGCAGTCAAAAATACGAGCCACATTCAAAGAGAAAAATATGTCTCCCTTAAATCTTTATATACTCAATATTTTATATCTTTACTCCGTATATACTTATATTTAATAAAAACTCGTTTATATATTTTCTCACCTTAAACTAATAATAACCCGCACACGGAATAGTTCTCGCACGTTGGGAATACTCTAAACTCGTCGTAACGTTCGCTCCGACACGACAGAACAGTGATTCTGTAATTCACTTGAGAAGTAGCAAGGCACGCGCTGAGGCGAGCTCGCGTCGCTCTCGCTAATCCCCGAAACGCGTGCAAGCCTTCTTCCACTTGCACTGTGTGCACCACAGCTCCCTCTGGTCCATGCCGTACACCTTGCGGCACTTCTTGTTGTCGGAGCGCGGCCGCCGCCCGGGACTGCTCGGCGATCCGCTTGGAGTGAGACGCATGTGTTTCTGAAATACAAGTGGGGGTTTAATATAGAAATATAATCAAAGTTTTTAATCCGTTATTCATAAGAATATGTACAAATTATAGTAAATCATGAGATTGTGATACATACCGGAGAATGCGAGCTTGACCAGGAATGCGTTAAAGGAATGCTTATGGGCCGTGCTGATCCATTCTGGAGCGTTGAAAGCAGTCCTTGCCTAAAATCAAAAAAATATTTTACTCATATTAGTTCCTACAAGTTAAAAATGCAAGTACTGCTGCATGTTTTAATTAAATAATACGTCCCGGTTGCTATAACTGAATAGCCGTCGTTAAACCTTGTTTGTAGCCTTAAAAGTGGTCTGAAAAAGTTCGACATGAGTTGACCACTAAGTCGTATCTCCTGCAAATCACATTGGAGCAGCATGATAGAGTACGCTCAAGGCCTTTCTTAGTTACTTAGGAGCTCGTGCTCAGAAGTGGAACATATAACAGTGGAACAATAGGGTTTGTTGTAGTAGAAAATGTAAAATGTGAGACACAAGGCGCATGAATTTTACTAAGCCAAAATAACATCAAAGACTTTTTAAATTGAAATATTGGTCCTAAGGGATTCTAACAACTGGGGAAACCATAGAGCATGGAGGTATCAAAACCAAAATTTTTTTTGCCTTAGGACGTTTCACCCACCTAGATTAGAAATAAATCCGTATAACTATTTGATATATTATTTTTTCCCAATAATATTACTGTCAAAAGTAGATGGTGAATTTTAATTAAGAGTTAAGTACCTGTAGGACCCTACAAGCTGCCGCTGATAATCAGGATCCTCGTGGGGCGGACGGCACATGTCTCGGTGGGAGAGGGTGGGCGGAGGCGCAGGGGCGGCAGTTTCACGCTCCGTGTAGTAAAACTCTTCTTCATGATCACTTTCACCTTCCTTCTTTGGCCTGAAACACGACAATGTTTTTATGTAAAATTAAAGCAATATACATATAAAGTTCAGTAGATAAGTATTTTCAAGATAAAAATGTGAACAATATAATCCGCAGACCGCTACCACGTCTTATTTTCGAGATTATAAAATCAGGACGACTAAAACGTTATGAAGACTATTCTCTTGTATCTAATCTTATACGGCTTGATGTTTAAAACAAATCATGGGAAAAATACAGAATAAACATAACAAATTAATTACACATGGTTAATTAACGATGAAAGAACCTCAACAAATTAATTACAAATGCTTAATTTGCTATTTTAATCGATTCAACTTTAGCTATATTGGATGACACGTATGAAAGTCACAATCTCTTAATTTTTACTCGTATAGTACTCTTATCTAACTGGATTGCGAATTAGGTACTTGGCATAATTCATTCGTACGCTATTTAGAGGATAGTATACGAATTTTTCAAATTTAAAACGTAAATAATTCTTATTAAGAATAGTGGTAAGAGGGCAGAGTTACGTAAGCGGGCGGGCGGTGCGCGGTGACCTTGCGGCGGGCACGGGCGCGGGCCGGCTACATAGCGACTAGCGAGCAACCTTGTCGTCGTGTCGCAAAGTCTCGCTGCTTCCGGGTCACCAAGGGCTTTGCAGCCATCTCTAATTACCACTCATACCGTGCACCAATTCGCCGTATAGATCAAAGGTTGCGCAATTTTATTAACTGACAGCTGATAAGTACCTGTATGTAATTTGCCTTTACTTCCTTATCAGCATCCTGTTTATGTTTAGCTTGGTTATGACTCGTGACTCAGATAGTTTTAACAGTTGTTAGCTAAGGTTATACATTAATAAATGTAGCGACAATGGGTGAAATGAAGGTGCGAGATCGCGAAACTATTGGTTTATACAGAGAAGGCCACTCACTTTTTTACCTGAATTTGTAAGCGCAATATAGCTGTACATTTGGTGCGATTTTATAATTATTACGTAAACTATTTATAATCATTAGGTAAAGTTATGAAGATTGATGTAAAGGTATTTTATGCACTGAGAAGTTAACGTGACCGTAAGTAGTATTCATTTCGAATTCAACGTGGGCTTAATGTGTCCGTATAGTAAAATGCCTTGGATTTACAAACATTATTTGAAATAGCGCTAGGAAACAAGTGGATGCATCCCGCTGCAGTCTGGGCAGCTGGCTCGTTGCGCAATTATTGTACACGTGCCTAGCCGCGGACACGTGACCCCTTCCTTGTTTCCACTGCATTACATTACCATAAAACGGTTTGTATTTGTGTAATGACACAATCTATCAATTGCTTCTCGGCTTGCATCGACACCGTTTTAGTTGAATATTGCTTCGAAATAATCGTTACCGATAAACGCTTTAACGACTTCCAACTCACACGCCTTATCTCACGTGCATTGGAAAGTTTCGAAATAATTGATTTCGATTTGTATGCTCGTGAATATTTTTTTATCTCTACAAACGGAATGTTTTATATCTAACATACCCCAAATGCATCTGACGAATGTGTGCTTCAATAGAGGCGCAAGTGTTGGTGACGTATATGCAGCCTCGCCATGTACACTCGAACACCACACTGTTAACCTGTAACAACAGAGGTAGATTTTAAAAACATGGTTACATACACAAATTATTCAGGTTTACTAAGTTAATACATTGCATTAAAATAATAATTCCTTGACTTCGTAGAATATACCTTTATATACAGTATAATAATGTATGTAACTACATATGTACAATGTGTACAATTGTACATAATTGTATATTATAATTTGTAACAAAATATAACAGATCATTTGAGTTCAGTACATCATAATATTCGCGTAATACAATCCGATCCAATATACTTTAAAAAAAACGGCCATAGTTATTAAAGCGCAATTAAGACGATAATACTAATTAATTGAGGATTCAATATGGGTCTAATATACTCAATCTACCCTAATTATTCGTTTACGGATACTGAGCCAACAAAACTGAAGTGGTTATTTGCATCGAACTGCACAAGTTCACGGTAAGCCGATGCGTACATCGTATTTTACTTCTGTCACACTTCCAAGATTATATTATGCAGTGGCATTTCTAATAATACGTAGTTCGCACGTGTAACATAAGTGTATAGGAGTGTAGAGCTGCGATATAACGCGGACGGAAGCAACTCTAGGCCGCGGCCTTGTCAGTGTTGCAACCACACATTCCCCCGAGTATGTAGGCACTCGTCATTGATATTTTGTGTTTTTTATGTTCTTATTGTACGGTACAGAGATAAGTACAACGATCTCCAGACAGATATTTTAGAAAAAGAAGATAAGTGATAATTAGAACAAGTTAGCCGTATGACTGTTGTTTCAGTTTACACAAGTGCTTTATGTGATAAAATAAATGTTTAAAATATGTACTTGGTAATACCTAATGTATAGCTCTGATTTGACTCTATTTGTTTTTGATAATACTGTATTCCATTAAAATAAAGCTATGATGGCATTAACATCTTGGAAAAATCCATTAGTATCTAATCTAATCCTATATTTTAAAAGAGAAATTCTTGTATATTATATGTATTACATACACAACACTTACAGGATAAAAACGGTATTTATTCTTTAAGTGATGCCATCTGTTAATGAGTAAAATGCGTAAGTATTAAATTAATGTACATATTACAAGCTATTTAACAACAGATGGCTCTGATTTACGATTGATATCTGATTTGATTTCGATATTTAGATTCGTTTTCAAGGAAGCCAATTTATATTTATAAAGATAGCTCTATTAGTTTAGGTTAGAAATATTATCATCCGAGCGAAGTTCAGTCGCCCATCTGTTACTATATAAATAAGTTATTATAAAATAAATACTAAATAATAGTACGGTCTGATCCTGAATCACATATCTTACAGTCTAATTTGATCCGGTATTAGCATAAAATTAAAACCGTCCTCTTGATACAGTTTTGTCCGCACGATCATCATAATATGAGAGCGTGAACTGGCTGGCACAGTTTGCCAAAGACTGCATCGGCCTTCTGCCCAATGCCATATTATTTCGGACGATCTGGGCTACGGCGAACATCAATGCTTTCCTGTCGTCAAGTCGCCTTGTGTTACATGAGATTATTATTAGATAAGTCAGGTTAGTATTAGGTTTTAACATTTTCTACGTACGAACATGGGCATTAACTTTTGTAGCCAAAACATTTAATATCGTGGACACAATTTTTTTCCCTTACTGTTTATTTTGTCTTATACCACTAATTATTCTACTACGATCTAAGTGATTTTACATGATGATTAATACGACTTAGTACTTAGGAGAATGTAATGCATTTTTAGACAATCGCCTTTACGAATGACTACGAAGTAATAATAAACATTTTTATTTAAATCTCATCTATTCAAAATTCAATCCTATAGAACTCCTTTTCAACGTCATCCAACTACTACTGCTTCCTACGGTGCTTCGCTATGAAGAGGAAGTATTTTAAATTAACTTTATTGTACGCCCATTTGCTACTTCTATTATGTAAGAAAAGATATGCCTATATATATACTTTAAATCTCTCGAAAGATAGAATGGAATGATAGAATTATTGTCAATTATCTAGTGGACTTATATAAGTTTATTTCGTATATCAGTCGGTCGGTTAGTAGGAAATTATTTGTACGCTCCGTAGAGTACTTTTGCAGACTGGGCCAATAAATAACATGTTTGTTGGTTAGTTAATAAAATGAACTATTATATATGCGAATATATAGTGGTCAAATTAGGTTGAATACGTCATAGCTGTGTCAGGGACGTGAATTGGGTTGCGCGCGCGGAGTTTCGATGTGCGCAAGGGAACTGAGGCTGTATCAAGTGCATTTCGAAGTAGGTCAGGTCAGGGGTGGGCGGGACGCGAGGGTAGCCCGCGATCTAGGTCGCAGCACCACGGCCAAGGGTGGTCTGCGAAGGTTGCACCCGTTCTTTGTCTCGCTCGAGGACAAATAATTTTAATTATAACACTGCTCCGTAGCATGGTCAGCAGGTTATTTTAGTTAGTTGACTAAAATAAGTAATTGAAATGTAACGAAACCGTATTTATTTCAGGACGGTAGCACGTCATTCATGTCTCGACGTAGAACAATTTTGTGTTTTTCTTTTGTGATAGCCGCTTACCATTAGAAATAATAAGAAGTCGGTTAAAAGTTGTATCCTAAGGCTCTACTCAGGTATTAATGACTATAACAGATTAGAAAATACATAAGTTTGTCTCCATACCCGGCAGTTTAAGCTGTGTAGATGAAGCAATTCATATTTTGCTAATTGAACTTCTAATATCAAAAGGAACATACATATTTTCGACATCGGAGTGGTAGTTTCAGAGAATAGCGTGAACAAGAGAACAAAGCAATGAAATGGAGACTTCACTTCTGATACAGATTTTCTTATTGCTACACTACTACACATTATATGACTCTACATCAATGATTCTACATTAGGTGTGAACAGTAAGAGCATTATAGGTATAAGTAAAGGTAAATACTAGTTCCAATCCTTCTTGCCTTTTAGGCTAATACACGGTCTAGTCTACGTTTAGGAACTAAACAAAGGAGTTAATCCACACTCTTATTATAGTATAGACATTATATTTGACCGTAACAGTTAGGATAACCTTGATTTGGCAGTAAGAATAAAATTGCAAATATCATAATCTTGTGCTCAGCCAAGGTCTGGCCTTCAAATAACCGTCATGGATCAATACTGCGCCAACTTCACGTCGTCACCCTTTAGTATTCGTACCCTGCTTTAATTGTAACAAATTTACTACATAAAAATCAATAATATATTCTTAGATATCACTTTAAAGAGTTTGTTTTTGATCAATAGTTTTTTTGACAGTTGGTATTTTCAAAATGTACGAAAGTATTTAATTTCAATGAAATTCTGAAATTAAATAGTATTTTTCTAAAGAAACATATAATAACAAATTAACAATGCAGCTCTACGTTACATTTTATACTGCCTTACACAGGCCAGTCACTTATGTAACTCTAGATTGACATCAAAATCAATGCTAACGCTTAACGGTTACTCTAGATGTGGTCTGTTTAAACTGAATGCCTCGCCATCCCTACGTAACACGGGAAGGGAGAATTTGGTGCACTACTGACGTACTGACACACTTTAGCGTCGCGTTGGTGTTGTCAAAAAAGCATTTTGTTTTTCATAACGTTCCAAAATTTAAAACGCTTACGTAACGAATACGTTATTAATAATATGATTTACTCATTTATATACGTACGAGAAAGTATATTGTTACTGTTGCTACGCTGTAGATTAAAGAATATAGCTATAAAGTTTTGTTATAAAGATAGAAAGGAAATCTGTTACAGTTATAGATGTAATAATCTGACAGTACATTCTAGATGCATATCTTTCAATGTCCGGAGTCCAATAGCAATATACAGGCATCTATGCATCTACGTTTATTGTGCCCTATGTCCCTGACTCGCTCGGCTGTGTGCCGTTACAACACGTTACACGTGTCGGATTCTGTTCATGTGTGCTCCCAAGTGCAGTCAAGAAAATACGCGAGTTGTATATTTATACGCGAGTATTATTAATGTCAATTTAGTGCACATCGCACACATAGGTACGTCGCATGTGTCGTTTAGCATTGCACGTTATTTACGTTACATTAGAGATCACCTATGTACTTTATATTACATTGGACCAAGTACGATCACGTACTCGTCTTTATTCTTAATTTTTGTATGTGTGTAATTTTGTTATGTACTGCATATACAGTATTTTAAACTTGTAAATAACAAAATTGTATCAACAGTGAACTTGGGAATTACTTGTTTTTAGTTATATAACATTAGGTACTTACATAATATTAACTACAAAAAGTTCTATCTTATCGTTATTATTACGTTTCCTACTTTACGTACATCATGTAATAACATATCTTTGTCCAGTAAGATGAGTTTTATTTGGGTTGCCATGAGAATTTAGGAAGTGCAGAGCGGTAGGGGGCGAGTTCAGGCGTTGCACGTGTCGCGGCCGCAGTGAGGGAGGCCACGGCGCGAGGAGGATGGGGGGAGGTAGCTATAAGTGTTATATCGTACGTACAGTAGATTCTTGTAGATATGTACCTCTTCTTTTCTATATCTAGTTGGTACTCGGCAAACTTATCTAATGTTCAGTATTTGTGAAGAATGTTATAAGTATAGTCGAGTGTACTAATTATACATAAAAAAAATCTTCTCACTGCGAGAGTAAACTAGTTATAGATACCTATTATAAAATTCAATGTAAAAAGTTGTGTACAGTGAAAAATACGTGTGGATATTGTATTATACAATATTTTGTTGTTTTTGACGTCATACATTTTGTATGCAGTTCTCCTTCATAATGAACGAACGCGATGATAAAAATCACATACAATATTTTTATTAAGGTTCAGGCATCTTGGTATGTCTCTATTGAAATAAATAGGAAGCGCTATGAACGTTAGAAACTACTCTTGAATCATAATTAATATAAACATATACCTACATGGAATATATTTTATTGGAATAAGCTAGTACCCTTAAGGTAGATACGTATGTATCTACCTATTTACAACTGAGCATTTCAATAAAACGGTGATTAAAACTGTCCTTTACGTGTGACGCAGGCGCACGTATAAGTTTCACTTTCATCTTTTTCCCTAATACATTTTTTTAATTACTATTAATTTAAAAAATATATATAATTACTAGCTGACCCAGCAAACGTTGTTTTACCTTATGAATTACTAAAATGGCCATAAAAAATAGGGGTTGGTGATAAAAAAAAGTAAAAATGTATTGTGTGTATTTTCAATGCCACATTATAAAAAAATAAAAACAAAAATTTTCGTCAAAAAATTAAAAAAAAATTAAGGGTGAACAACCCTTATCACTTAGGGGTATGAAAAATAGATGTTGGCCGATTCTCAGACCTACTGAATACGCATATAAAATTTGGTAAAAATCGGTAAAGCCGTTTCGGAGGAGTACGGTAACTAACATTGTGTCATGGAAATTTTATATATAAGATAATTTAAAAATCATAACAAAAAATATATTATACTTACAAACTTTAAATGCCACCTTAGTAAGTATATATCAATAGATTAAAGTAAATGCTACAGATAATAAAAAAAAAACTCTTTGGTATGTATTATATTAAGAGAAAGAGCCTCAGCTAAAGTTGCGAGGAGAATGTTACAACGGGATCTTCCATTAAGTCTATCAACAACAAAGTTATTGGGTTCTAGAACGTAGGTTTATGTAATTAATAAATAACCACGCAAAATTGTAATTTGTTGTGTAGAAATAAGGTTTATATTGGTTGAACCGAAATTGTTGTAACACCAACCGGCATAAAATGCCGGTTTGTTATTGCGCCGTCTCTTTCTATGGCGAAACGCAGAGATGGCTTATTGATTTGTTTTCATTGCGTCTCTTTTTAGCGCGTTGTTAGGCATAAGTGCATTTCGCTTAAGTGACCTTCTCCTTATTTACTTCATGTAACGCGGCTAGATAAGTTGTTTTGGTGTCATCTCGCTCTAGCGGTACAAAGAACGAGGAAGATACCTCTATTTTAGCTGTATTGCGTGTTACATGGCGATGATACTTTCATGGATTTACCGTGTGCTTAGTGGAGAATTTATAAAGCAGCTTATTTCCTGACACTAGATACTGTCATAATAGTATAAGTCCATGTTTTAATCTGGAACTTATATTTAGTACATTAGCGTAGACCCTGTGACATTTTATGTTATAAACTATGACATAAGGAACAATATATCATCCTACAAGAGCTTACTATGTACCTCGAGGTATTGTAGAGAATATTGAAATAATATTTTAAAAATTGCGTTGATAAATACGATTTTTACGAGCAAATGAGCTTGATGGTATCTGGTCACTGCTGCGTCTGTGACCAATTCTATTCAGAACAGGTTTTAACTAAAGCCGATTCACTTCAGAGGACTAAATAGTCGCATCAAAGAGATAGAACTGTTTACGCTAGAAATGGGTGTGGCGATAAAACCTCCGGTCGAATTTATACATAAATACTGGTTCTACCAGTTTTCAGTAATATGTATACTTATATGTATAGATTATTGAAAAAGTCGGAGGAAAGCAACAAATTATTTGTTTGACAACATTAATAAATTATAGACCTAAACAGTGTAACTGAACCTTAAACAATATTGAAGTATTGTATTGAACTTTTAACGAATATTTTTGAAAATTTGTTCTTTTTAGTTTTTGTTACTTGTTTTTTATATCAAGGAAAGCCACAGACAACATCCGGTTATAATTTGTAAACGTTTTACTGAGAATAAATGTGTTGTTTAATGTAATAAAATAATTATTTTTCGTTTCGCCCATAAAGATTATAAAATATGCAAAGTACAGTTTGCTAATACCCTTGAAACAAGTTATTTATGCAGATAAGATGTATATTATAAAATAAGTAAAACAGCCGACCAACCAGGAAGTTTGAATTTTAAGTTACGAATTTTAAGTTACAAATGTTAAGTTCTGCAATCCTTATTGAAACTAAAAGATCTCTAGAATATATTTAGATAAATTAAATGATTACACAATTTGACCTCTACAATATTCAAAGATAAATTTATTGACTGCATTATGTAGAGCGAATATTACTTCAACTAATATGAACACTCAATATTCCTGATTTTAAGATTTCGTCTTTCAAAGATGGCATTATTACAAATAGTGAATAGTGAAGGTAGTAGAACCCTTTGTAGTTCGACTCCAGCGGCACCACCATCACACTTATTTCTGCCTAATAACGGCAGTGTTAAACGCTGCTGTGTTCTGGTTTGAAGGATGTGGTAAGGAGATAAACTTAAAGAGGCATTCCAACTTAGTCTTCAGGGGTAGCAACGCATCTGTGATCAACTTCAGTTGGGATTCTGGTCTTATCTGGGGTGGGTCACAAATGTCCATGGACGGCAGTTGCCACTTATATAAAAAAGTTGCTACTGTGATATTTGACCGATGTGCTAAGTACTTAATATCATGGGTGATTTATAAAGAGACGCAGAATTATTTTTTATAAATAAAAGCCTTATATTGTAAGCATTGGTATGTTAATCGAAGCGTCATAAAAAATGCAAAACGTCCAACCTATAGAAAGAGGTAAAATGGTATGGCATTATACTTTAAAAGTGCCGAGCGTGCAGAGTGCACCCCATGATGACAAGGGGGCTAGGAACGATGCAGGTCACTGAACCGAACCACATCTCTACAAATATCGTAAGGTGGGCATGATGCGGATATTGCTTTCAAAGAATAAGTATCTATGATTGATGTAATTTTGACTAAAAGTGACTTTGAAATTATTAATCGTGCTAAACATGTCATTATGTTAATAACATCTTTTCTTATTTTATTCGAAAAAAAATTATCGTATTTTCAGTAATATTACAATTAGTCTCATTTGTGTGAATTTTTATTTACAGCATTCGTTACAAAGTCCAATTACATATATACAATGAAATCGAACTCTACAGGATTGTAATAATTATCAAATGTTTAAAATACATAGTTTTACAACACAACACGTAGTTTGTAGTTTCATCTCTCAGAAAACTCGACAATCGGCATTCATCAGATCCAGGTCACTTTTATAAAGTAACTTCGAAATTAAAGATCTAAATCTAATAGCATTCCAATACAACTTTGTTACACACCTAATGTAAGCGGGGTATGGTACAATAAACGCAGGTAAAAACGCAGCCACGTATCCTACAGGTGGCGGCTAAGATGCGTTGAACCCAGATCCAAAACACTCCCCTCGCAGCCCCGCGCCCTCACCCTCACCCTTCGGTCTCAACCTACGCCACTATGCACATATAATCTGTAGTAAGTTTACCTCATGTCAAAAAACCCGATCGCGTCCGTCTACCTCGACTCCTGTGAAATCTTTGTTCACAGCAACCTCAGATTGCATCATGTTTCGAAGTCGTCAGCAATTCTCTTCCCAAAACTTTTTGTGTACTGTTAACGTAATCAAATATAAAAAGAAAACATACACAATTTTACCGATTTGTGTAGTAGGGGATGTATATTACGCAGAAATGCTCGTCGAAATGTTGTCGATTTGTATTCAGTGCAAAACATAATCGGGTGAGTCGTCATGATATGATATCTTTAACGCTGGAAACCCCTAGTGTATCATTAATAAATATAATAATTTGAAATCACATAGGAATTTTATTTTTGCAACATTAAGAAATCTACTACAGCAGTCAAAGTCATACACACGTTTGCAAGGTGTCCTTCAGTGCAATATGTCGTGAGGCTTTATGTTTTTGGTCTAAGTGTAAACACGTAAAAAGTTATTTAACAATAACTTTTGCAATAGTCAAATCTAAAAAATATATACATTTCCTACACCTGTGATTTGGGCATGATTTGATAAAATTAAAAAAAACTTGCATAACAACATTAAATAAGAAATTATTTATGATGACTCAATTAATTTTACTGTTAGCCTAAAATTTGTTATGTAGGTATTACATTATTAACGCGAAAACCAATTCTAGGTACAGTTTATAGGTTCTGGTTTCACATGGTTAAATATGACTGAAGAACAGTAGTCGCTCCTATCCTGTGGTTCGATGGAGAAGTTCATTTTATTTATTTTCATTATTCACTCAATGTTTCAATAAAGGGTAGATTATAAATAGCCACCAGCAACTTTCCATTAGAAAAAAATGACGACAGGCCTCGGAGCAGCGAGGTGGTAAGCAGGAATGATGAATCAGCCGCGTGGGGCAGTCGCCAATCCGTGTAGAGTTGTAGAGACGCCTCGCTGGTCACCGACCTCGACTGGTTCTGACTTGTTACAATTTCACTTTTTCTTGAAGCCGAGCAACGCAAACTGCGTACATCAAACACTTAAGTATGCACTTAATGGGCTTTAATTGCACCGAACGAAACAATGTTAATTATAGAATTTAGTCCTTGTACCTAGTTGAGTTGGCTAAACGTTAAAAGCGAGAAATTAGCAACATTGCGATAACATTTGGCATTTATTCAAACGTATAAAACTTCGCAATTTATTGATCACATTGCGTTCAAAGAATTCGGTGTTACACATTTAAAATCGCATGAAGTTTATTTTACGTGTAAAATGGGAAGTTTGTTGAACCCGCGGGACAACTCATTATCGCGTTTGATGAACTCACCCGCCTGCCATTGTTCCCGCTTGATATTCGCCACCGTATATAGGTACGCGTTCTAACAATTGTAACATTATCCATCGATAAAAGTATTCTCAAATCTACATTTAGCATACTCATTTATATACGATCCCGAGTCCTTACTCCGCTCCGGGGTGAGTAGACTTGCGGAGCAAAGGCCTGCGGACAAAGCCTTTCTTACACATGGAGATACATTCTTTTTTTGTTAAAAATCCGGTTGAACTTTGCTGAGCAATTTTTTAAATGTGAAACTTGACTCTTTATTACACAGAAATTGTCTTTTGCTATTTTAATCCAAAACATTAATATCAGTTCACAATGTCTTATTAAAACAAAGGTAAAATGACCACTGCAAGATAATTTTCATTAACCTATCATAAATAGGTACTCCGATTGTTCAGTAATTTAGCTTTGAATAGTTTTACTCATGAACGAAGAGCACTTTTTAAATTCCGAACAATTTGAAGTGAGTAGCGAGTGATCCTTCGAGATGTAGAATAATGTAAACATTTGAACTGTCAAGAACGGGCAGTGCCCCGACTTTGGTGTCAATGCCCCGTCGATGCCGGTAAAAAAAACGCATTGCTCCTACCTATCTGCTGACGTTACTACAAGACACGTTCAATAACGAGGAATTGTTTGATAAAACTTATGAATCAGGAACGTATCTCCTCATTTTAGGATAATAGTATAAGCTATGATTAAGATAAACATCAGTAGTGATATTTTAAAGTTTTATTGGATAATACATATACTACGGGTAAGCTGTTTTTTGATACTTTTTACATACTTATGCATTTCTTCTTCGGATCCATATATTAATAGGTGGTCAAAGATTAAACAATTTTTAATATGCCACCCACTAACATGTCGTGTCTCACGCGACACTTCCTTTGTTTGTATTAATTGTGCAAGTTAGTAGAAGTAATTGCCTAATGTGGTCACAGAACCATTAAACACAACTGTTGTATCTGCCGACTTAGGTATATTTATGTACGAAAAAAATATTTTTTCCTAGTATTACCTAAAATGCATTTAACTTGACGTATATAACGATACTGGAGTGGTCCAAATAAAAAAGGGGACACTCTTGCGCGTGACACATTGACGTCAGACTAAATAAATTATACATTTGTATTTAAAAAAAGATAATATGTCAGGCTACGGATATACACAGGGTTATTAGAACGAGGGAGTTGTGGTGTGCGGGGCGATGACCTAAAGAGCGAGACGGAACGACAACAAAACTGAAGTTCGCGCGCATCACTCCGAACGACGCCATATTTTTCGTTGCTCACCATAAACAGGAAATCCATTATTTCGATAGCCGCAATGTGTCATAAACTCTTGTTTACTACACAATAGTATAGAAGTGTAAGGCGATCTTGGAAGCCTGTCTAACACGTAGTAACTCAACACAAAGGACTCGATGCATGCCTAATGCAATAGCTGTATCTAGGACAGTAGTATGTATGTAACCTATTTTCGTGATTGCACAACGTGATCCTACTCTTTGCATAGATATACTTGGGCTGGCAAATATATAGATACTGGTGTGCCTAGTTACATGATAATTAATTATCTATCGAATTATTTGCTTGCAATACTTGACTCAAAAGGTACTGTTTAGAGGTAAGGTGGTAAAGGTGAGATTGGATTGATCATCTTAAATACCAGATATTATGTAGTTGACCGGCATTCTATGAAATATCTTGGTATAAAATACTTATCGTACTACTGTGTATTAATGTTTGAAGCACAAGTCTTATTACTAGACATATTTCATTGAGATGGATTGTGTATCTTGACGTCATTGTGCTGTCTTATTATTGCACAATATTATTTATCTATTAATTATGCAATCCTAATGACAACTCCAATGCCGACACCGGCGGCACCACCGCCACTCCTATGTATTAAGCGCTGCTGTCTTCTGGTTAGAAAGGTGTGGCTATTAAGACATACTTATGTGAGTTGGTCCTCAAGGGTAGTAACGCATTCTGCGTAGAATATATGCGTATATATTCTAGTCTTATCTAAGACGGATAACGAATGCCCATGAGCGGTAGTTGACATTTACCATCAGGTGGACTGCATGCTTTACTATTTCATAATATATATATATAAACACAAAAATGCA
>DWRA01000546.1:0-23593 GCA_018250295.1 Spathilepia clonius | reverse complement strand
TGAGGGGGCCTAAAAAACACCTTTTTGTATTCCGCCCCCGGCATCACCACCGCCACACTTATGTTTGCCTAATAATAGCAATATTAAGTTTTATGCTGCTGTTCTGTCTGAAGGGTGTGCTAAGTGAGAATCATTTAAGCGACGCGTTCTAACTTAGTCCTCAGGGGAAGCAACTAATTTGTGGCCGACTTTAGGTAGAAATCTTATCTTATCTGGGGTTGACTAAAGTTGTCGATAATCAACGATTTCCACTTACCATTGGGTGGACTATGTGAAAACATAAGGGATCTGCCACCTTTGAGTACAGTACACTGAATTTAGAATTCGTAAACAAGTAATTATAAAGTAATGCAAATATATTTACAAAGTACGCTTCAACAATTAGGCTACTCCAGTGAAATATACTCTCAAGATCAGGCCTCGCAAGGTCGAAAAAGACGTTTCAAGTTTTAGTCAAAATTATGTTCACAAAGTATTTATTAGCAGTGTACAGGTGAAAATGATCGGTCGCAAGTTTTCAGCCTACGTAAATGTGAGCTCAAACTTCACTACTAAGTTTGTCACCTTGTTTGCGTGCAAAACTTTGTCACTCAGTTTTGTTGATCAAATTAATTGAAACTAGTGGTATGTGTGTGCATGTGTTTATGTAATAATATATTCCTGTGCCTTTAAGATGTATGGAAGTAAAAGGTGTCATTACATTTGTTTATAAAACATGAATCATCTCAATGACGTAAATAGCGTAACATAATATTGTATAGGATTATTTTTCAAAAGGTAGGTTCCGGAGTTACTTACAACGTTTCTTGTCCATAAAGAAACATCTTACGAAGTGGTGCTAAACTATTGACGTTCAAAAGGATCTACTTTGAATTAAAAAATTATTTTTACTTTATCATATAGACTAAGAGCTCATCGCAAGAAATATTAAATTACTAAAATTCAGATCGGGTGGTCGAATAGTTATAAGAAAAATATTGTAACTGGCAATTTGTAAAAAAACTGTGCCTCCGTAGGCCTATACGAAATAAATACATTAAATTTCACTTCATTAAATGTTGGGGTTATGGGACACTTCAACTAAAGGAGCCTAAAGACCATGTATGTATTTAAACGTATGTTTTCGTCAGACAAATTATTCATGAATTTTGTACTACATCTGATGTCCATTACCATTTCTTATTAGGTTAAAGGTGAAATCTTATAAAACCATGTAACGTGTGTATAAATCCCTAAAAAGCTGCATAGTTGGAAGATATCACGCGATGTGCTAACCCTCTTAGGGGCTCTTAGCATACTTATTCTAATTACATTTAAAAACTTACTACAAATCGAGTTACAGCAGCGGCCTTGTCCTAAATAACGAGTGCAATATCAATAAAACTTAGTTAGGAGTTTAAAATTGTGTTTAATGTGAAAACGGCGGATATTCCCCGAAGTGCCCGTAGCATTACTAAAACACAGTTACTTTACTTTAAAAATATACTCTGAATTAATACGTAGTTGAAATGGCCGATTCATAAGCTATGTTTTAATCTTTTAAAAATCATTTTCATTGTGGTAAATTTCAATGAGTATTTGATATTTTTTGTGATTAGTGAATATTCTCGTTTTATAATTTTACTAACTTTTTTCCTCTTTTAACGTTGTAATACCGTCTCTTGACTTAACCATTGCGATGAGGTAGAGATGTTTCAATTATAGTTTTTAGTCGTGGAAACGTGTCTATAGCCAAATTCAAGTAGAAGTGAAATCCTATTAGTTATTTGTATACAGTTGCTCATGTGTAACACATGTTTCCTAATAAATACTACTTATGTTCAAGTGATTGTTATCCCATTAGACATGCAGCCTCGTTTATCACTTGCCTGTGGGTAGCATGATTACAAACATCAGGTGGTTGCATAACCGTTTTTTACTTTATATAAAAATATAAAGAACATTCTACCGCAATAAAATAAAATTAGCTTCGGACAAAAACTGCTCCGTGCTTAAAAAGTACTTGCATCAACTCCGTAAATAATATGAAAGTGTCGTTTGAATGAAACCTTTTTACGGTAAAGTCGCACAGTGGGACGTAAGCGTAAGGAAGCGAATACACGGGCGACAGTTTATGTCGACAGTCGACGACCGTTATAGACAGTCGCCGATTGACATATAACGTCACCGACCATGGTGAAGGTTGCTGTGATTGTCGCTGACGACACTTAGAGGCAATAGGCGACAGTGGACATGAAATGTCGCTTGTAAATGTGTATATAGTAATTGTTATGGTAAGTAGTCACCGCCAGTAATACATGTGTAATCGACTACAAATAGAATTGAAGTCCTGTCTAAGGTCGGCCACATATGCGTTGCTACTCTTGAGAACTAGTTTGGTAAGGCTCATCTATGTATTCCTTACCACACATTATGGACTTGATTGCATCGTATACTTGTACTATATCGTTAAAGTGTGGCCTGTTTAAATGCTAATACACTTATTTTAAAATTTAATTTAAAAAAGTTAAAGTGCACGTTCAATTTTAAATAAAGGAATAACCGATGAGAAGTAAAAAGAAATGTAGTTTTATTTCTGCAGACGTTTTACCTTTGTTTTTAAAACGCAGCTTTATTATACTTCGTTTTATTACTAAAACAACCCTAATACCAATACCAATACAAATTCAGAAAAAGTTTATTAATTAATTCGCTGTTAGTTAATCGCTCCCGATGAGAAAAGTTTCTAATAAAATTTCTTTTGTCTCGACCGTCGAATTGTATTCAAATTGTACTTAAATTGTGCTTAAGTTTAAGTCGGGAGGGTCCTCGATTAAGCTTTGGAGATTTCATTATTTCCACTGAGCTTTTTTGGCATGACTGAGCAGAAACGAACGAAGTAGGAATCGTGGAAAGTGTGCATTTGCATATATATGTGGTGAAAACTTTGTTCAAAGCAAAGCTATATTATGTTAATCGGAATGCTAGTTGTGGTTATGTTACTAGTAAACATAATTTCTACAAAATTTTAAAATTGGATAAATTTTAATGGGACAGGTCTGGGAAATTAGCAACCTGTATGATGTCCACTCATGTAATTTAAATGCCATGAGTAAAATATTAGTTAGCTATTGAATTAATTTTAATTGTATTTGTTTGCTTTACAATTTAAAGTTTATTATAAATGTATTACATTATGAACATAGGTGTTGTCTCAGAATGACAACGATTTTAGCCATTGTTCTAGGCTACTTAAAAATGGATTACTCGATTTCAAAATACCATAATGGAGGACCTTTAGGTATATACATAGGTTTGCCCAAGGTATTTAGAATCGGAGTTTTAACAATGAATAATAACAATCTTTGATACTCAGAAAACTCCAAAAAATCAAAAGAATTTTATATCTCGGACTCCTGTGGTTGAAATTTCTACCACTAAGTTATTACATAATAGTATATATCTTAATATAAAGTAAACGACCGCTTTTGCTTTATAAATATCGTTATTTTGAATACGGCTTAAACATTCAGCCACATTTATCCTACATACCGAACCGTATTTAGTAAAACAACAAATATGTATTGCTTATATAAAATAATTTCTATTCCAGCGCTCTCGATTCAAATAAGGTTAAATGCTGGGTTACGAGACAATTACAAATAAATTAATAGTTAGGAAGGGCGCAATTTGTACAGTAGTGTGGTCATTGCCATAATTTATATCTATATAATACCTAGTAACAATCGTAATATTATAACATATTATGAATGCATATCTACCAATCTGTATGTATTTTTAAGGTTAAACCGAAAAACTGATATGGATAAAATTTAACATGAACATATTTTAAATTTTGAAGGACATAGATCAATTATCTTCAGAAATCAACTCCTTACGGCGTTTGAAGTAGTTTCATGAGTATAATAATTGCATACCTATACATAGATAACATAATTAAGCTAACTGGCCTGAGATTGAACCTGCATCTGTTTGATTTACATATCGATGACCACTTTGATCAACAATTATGCTGTTTTAGCTTAGCATTACGTAACACTTAATATTTTAGCCTATTTGGGTCTTTTTAACTTTAAGAGTATATTTTACTAAAATCAGTACTAATTCAACATAGCATGCAAATCAAAGAGACCATTAGAAAATACGTCGATTTCTCAAATAAAATCCATTTCGTAAACATTTTATCCGGCCGTAAGACCGATGCTGGTCAAAGGGACCTTAACGCTTCACTCGCTGTCCCACTACACTAAAAGCCTTTACATTAGAGGGTCAAATATAAATGTTTTGATTCGATAGATACCCAAAAATACCTATAGCTATAAAAGCATCAAGTAAAATATCAGTTTGCTAACCGTAACTACTCAGAAACAAGAGATAACATTCTAAGTGATTTAAGTGCAAGTATAGCACGTGCACCAAAAATGGTGGTGATCGATTGAATGGAGTTGATAGAACTTGACGTACTCCCTTTTTTCAAAAAGAAGGCCTCTTTGTGGCTCCTTTCAGAGTGATCATTAAAACTATAGTAAAATGAAATACATGTTAATAAACAGGAAAAACTATCACCACATGAGTTGGTTACCATCAATAAATAGGTAAACTAATACGTATAGAGATAATTTTAAATGCGCATTGAATTGTAACCTAAAAATTCAAATCAGGTCTACAACTGCTCTTTAGTAGAAGGACATCTTTGACTAACAAGAGTGCAGTGACCATTAAGCATCTAGCCTGCGCTTATCTGAAACGCCAGAATCACTGAACTGACAAAAAAATCACCTGATTTCTTGAAGTTGGTAACGAGTTTGCCATTGACTTCAAACGGAGATTTCCCTCTGATTACTGCAGCAATCGTTACAGACTGAACGCTCGCGATTTAGCGAAAAAAGATAAAAGTAAAAAGCGCTGTAAGCGCTTAATGTCCTTTGATTTCTCATCACTACTTTTTTCATTGTTAAAAATCATGCATGTAGTGAAGAAAGGGATTTAGAAAACCATATCATCGTTGCAGCTTGGTGGATATAATGTAACCAAAAACCTGATAACTGAAAAAGTGCCTAAATAAGGATTACAATTACGTCAAATCTGACATTTGACGATCTAGTAGTCACTCTACCTATGGTATATATATGTTGTATATGATATGATATGGTATGGTAGAGTGACCACTGCATCATAGGTATCGTCAAGTACCAAAATTCTTTACAATCATACCTTTATTGCCATGAATGATAATAAAAACATTGAGATATTGGCGAGCGACCCCCGGGCGCTTTGAATAAATTATTCCAAACTAACTTCACGACCGCGGGCTCGCTCGCCTTAATTATGTATGACGTACCAACCTTCAGTTCAAAGTGAAGTGAAACGGAATTTTTATCCATTTTACATTAACTGCTCGTGTTTATTCAGCGCAGTTACATTTACGTTACGACTCAATGGAATCTAGAAGTAGGAAATTTATTTAGTAGGTACTAACGAAATGTGGAGCGTGATCCAATTTAACTCCAGACATTTTTATACATGAATCTACGCCAGTCGTAATTATAAAACGGAATAAGTGTTTATTATGTTGCTTCTTTATTCTAAATTAGTGCTTAAATCCTAAAGGAAAACACTAGATTTGAGCGCTACTAATCGGACTATCGGGTTGATTTTTTATAAAATGACCTAGTTGATACTTCGAGGCAGATAGCAATACAGCTTAAGGTGGTACATACATCTCTTTGTAATTTGACTGCGGCGTTACCCGCGTTACACTTTTCTTTATTTTATACTCGCGGTGTAAAGCTGCCATCTATCAATAGATTTGTAAGATCTTAAGTCTTTGGGAGGAATGAGTTTCCACAATAAGAGATGCGTAGAATATATTCTGCCAAGCTATTCCGATACTGATCAGTTTGACGAACCAGTGAGTTGCTGGTCAATCTGTATGGATTTTTCGAACATAGGCCATAATGTAATGACTGGTATCTTATAGTAAGAATTAGATTTGACGGATTAACGTGCACGAAAGCGCTCATGAAAAGCCATTAGCGATCACGGATGTTATTCCTGCTCTGACATTGTTTATCTTTAGATTAACTACGAAATTCGCAATCCCCAGAAATCTACATAGTAAATCATATTTCTTTACAATAATTCTTTCTCATACCTGCAAATTGGCTGCAAAGCTGCTATTACATGGGTTCACAGAATAAGTCTCACACGAAGTGGAATGTGAATAAATTATAAGGTGTATCGGAAAATGCGACGCGTTGCCTCTAATACTGTTTACTTAGTTGATTAGATGCAACGGTGGCGCAGTTCGACGAATAATAGGTTTTGTGATGAAAAACAGCACCTGAGTTTTTTAATTAACGTTGGAGATAAATAATAAATAATACTTTCTACTCTGTCACACATTATTAATATTTTATACTGTGTGCTATGTACTGAAAATCGAATACAAATACATAGACGCAAATTAAAAATCTACATTTAGATTTCTTAGATGTTTGTCTAGCCAGATATCAACCCGGAATCTTCTGTGTTGACACATAGGATACGACAGAAACGAGGATAGTAGCTGTTGTATCACAGAGATAGCAATTTTAAAATAATGTAATTGCCTAAATGGACGTGTTTCACTGGAAGGAAGTTCTATTGAAATAGTTCAGCAATTTTCTATTTAAACTCGTTTACGGCATATACACATAACAGACTTGTGGCGCCACATGGCCAAATCGATGGAGCTATTCGTCACATCGCAGAAATTTCCATCCTGCGACGGGCCACGTATTCTAGATATTTACTTGAAAAAATGGTAATTATAGTGGTATACCCTAGGATGTGCTGCCGAATCGTTCTACACTTAGTTGCATGTTACGTTAGCACCGCCCCGCAATGCATTTATGTTTTTAATTGAAATACATGAAAGAAAACTCTTTTATTTACATATTAGGTGAGAAATAGTACTTAAATATTTATATTTGTATTATAATAGTATAATAATATTTATTATAAATATCTATATTTAAGAATGTCTTCTTTATTATACTAATCGTTTACATTGGTATGATAAAGGAGAAATTCTTATCCGAGGCGTACCAACGTAGTCCTCAGGGGTAGCAACGCATCTGTGGTCGATCTCAGGTATGATTCTATGATCAGATGTCCGTGATCGGTAGTTGCCACTTACCATCAGGTGGACTGCACGCTCGTTGTCTACTTCAATACAATAACAGTACATACCTAGATACTATTTAACACCTACGACATATCAGAATAACTACACACTACGGTTCCGACAGAACTGTGAACTAAATAACCAAAAACGTGTTACCAATAAAAATACCTGTTTATTCAGACATTTCGGTCCGGAATGGAATGTAAATAACTAATAAGTTATATCGGAAAAGCGGATTGAAACACAATATTGTTGTTTATTCAATACCTTGTACATTTATAAAGACATGAATGGTGTTCTGTTTTTAGAATTATGGTCTTGGTCCTATGAGGCGTATGTATAGAATTATGATGTAGCTGTGAACCATTCGGTTTAACAGAAATATAACTATGTTCGTGGCCTTTTGAGTTGTATTAGTCTGTATTCGGCATTTGCTGAATAGGAGATTTGTGTTAACTTGACCTTTACTATCTTTACCATACTCTTCAAATCAACACAGCAACTATTATTGGGTAAAAATAGGAGAGACTGTGGTGCAGTCAAATATCTAAAGGTTCTACCACCTTCAAGTTCATAAAGATATAGTTGTATTTCTTAAAACCCTACAGTAAATTTCAAAACTCTCTTTTTGTCATGAAATAAAAACGAGTTACTTACTGGAAAGTAAACAAAACAGTTCATAATACAACTTTTTGTTACTGAACAGAACCATAAAATCTGAAGCCATGTCAAGGTGACGCATAAAATACATTCTTCTCACGCCATGTACTGTACCATGGCCTTGCTGTAGCGAAAACATTGCTGGTTTACGAAATATTTTATTGTATATTTATTTCACACTAGATGCTCCCTGCGGTTTCACCCGCGTTTGAAAAAATGTTACTTGATATAAATAAAATATGAAAGTCACTTGAACATCGGTCCAACCATTTCGGTTGATATTACGAATAGACTCTTCAACCTTTTATTTCTATAGATTATTACTAGCTTAGATGATGAAGGAGAAGGAGTGAAGAAATCCATATGCCTATTCATCAGAACTTAGCCTATATATTTTGGTATGTAACGGGTACTCACGATACGAAGTTTAGATTTCTTAGTTGCTCAGTTAGTAGTGTTCCGCCATGACCACGATCCATGCAACTGGGTCGAAATATCGGCAACTAAGAAATCAAAACTTCGTAATATGAGTACCCGTTACATACCAAAATGTATCATTTCTGCGATAATATTAGCCTAAAATCATACTTAGCCTATAGTCTAAACTCTGTTCAGTCTACGAGGACATTCGTGGCACAAAAAGTTTGTAGCCAGTTAGTATACCGTAAAAAGCACATAGCTTCAATACCTCAAAGCGCCTATAGTCGCAGCTTATTTACAATTTTCTATTGAGGACATTTTCTTCTTTTACTACTTTGTCTTTGTTATGTAATTCTGTGAATATTTTTACAATGAAAACTTTGTAAATTGCAAACTGCGTTCGTTGTTAGAACAAGTCCTGTTACCTTGTTACCGACTTGTTTGCGCTTTTACCCATTTTCTTGGTAGGAAATAAAAAATATAAAGGGAACTTTAGTGACAATATTCTACCATTTCAATATTCTCCTAATGTCTCTCTTTATGATAGTATTTACTTGTAATTATATGAATAAGCAGAGAGATTTTTGCAATTTTGTTTATGAACTGCTTTTTTGCATGGTTTTGTGAATTAGAGCTGTCTATAAAAAATGGTAACCATAAAGCTTTTCCTATTTTTAATAGCTAAGGTTTACGAATTTGGTATAGTGGAAAAAAGCTAGTAAATATATGCGTAAATTCGTTAGTCTTTATTTAAAAGTGCTATTAGAAAGTGATGATATAACGTTTCATGTTTTAGTTTATATATTTTTGCCTTATAAGAAAAGTATCAAGTGCTGTAATTATACTTGGAAGGAGTTGTAAGAGGACAGATATACTTGGTACTCGACTTTACTTCTCAGTAATAGCAACACATTTATGGTCAAGCTACAAAATTAACTACAGATATGACTATTTGTATAACTATATTACGACGACATTGAACGCTTACCATGGTAACTGCATAATTTTTTGCGATTTCAATTTTGTAAAAATGCAATTATAGTTTTTGTTTAGAAGTCGTTTGTAATATTTGCTTCTGAAGTAGAATCCTTTAGATGTCCATTTAAAAAGTAGTACAACTAGTATAGTTCGTCATCGCATTTATTTCTAGTGTGATGTTTTTTTTGTATATGATGGAGTAGCAAACGAGCATGCAGTCCTCCTGATGGGAAGTAGGAACTGCCGCCCATGGACATTTGTGATCCACCCCAGATAAGACCAGACTCTATTCTATGTGAAGTTGATTCTAGATTTCCATGTGCGACAAAGAGCACTTACGATCAGGTAGACTGCATGCTCGCTTGCTACTTCAATCTTATAAATAAATAGTACTGGTAATGACTAAACGAACTTCGAATTAAAATATTACAAAGTGGCATTCATTGCATTAATTAATTTAAGAGCCGGCGTCTCTGCAAACTCGCTGTCTTGGCAAACAGTTGTTTTAAATTTTGTCACTATGTGACATTTTAATTAAAGTGCATTTTACTCAGCAATAGCTAGAGGTTTTGGTTTCTGACCTAAATAATACAAGCTAAATGTAAAATTATAGAAACCTGGAAAGTATTAAGTAAGCGTTTTACTTATATGAAAATAATTTAAAGGAAACCCTTAATACCTATATCTGTTTATATCCATATTTTTTCATACTATATAAAAGTTGCCTACTTCGCAGTAAGTGGTTGGCTCCTACCATTTTTCTCCACAATTGGGGGAGCCCTGAGCCATACACGACCATGCTGTTTCTAAATCAACCTTGATAACCCTTTATATTATTATCAAAATATTATAAAGCTTACGAGCCAACCGCATGCGCTTGGCTACCATGCGGAAAGGTTGTAGCCCTTCTAAAATGGCATCGGGCCCAATGGGACAGGAACGTAATGATTATAAATTCACAAACAAAATGAGTCTAAATATTTATACGCTTCACTACGTAAGTTAGTTACGAAATAGTTATTCATAAAGAGCTACTGGATATTTCATGAACTCGTTATTTAGTTCCTTATTTTTGTGTTATGAAATTATATTCAAACGTACAAGTCAAACCTGTAAATTGAGATTAGGTCGTGGGTAAACAATTCATGCACAATAATTTAGAGCTTAAACGAGTGGTTCACATTTATGTATAATCTACCATTCCTACTTCTACCGCCTGCCCTGTGTATCAATCTCAAATTAGATCGTATTCCATCTAAGGTCAATGACAGGTGCGTATTTAAAACCGAGTAACAAGTTTTGAATGCCTCGTTCCTCCTATACCACATCCTTCAAACCGGACCACACTAGCGTAGAACTTCTATCGCAAAACAGTAGCACGGGTGACTTTAGAGTTACTAGATACCAACTATGAAGTAAAGTGTATTAAGGAAACCTACATGTTTAATTCTACGTGCTTGAGAATGCTTCATGTTCCCAATTTCCCTCATAACTACATGCGTGCACGTTTTGATTTCTGAAGCCCAACTATACATGTGTAAATAACATAACGCTTTCTATGCTTTCTTGCTGAGTGTGTACGTTTTGGCCGCATTTATACGTAGAACGTTTCTTGTCAGACAAAACCAGACAACAGTGCAGGCACCGCCCGTATCTGCGCGGCCATGTAACGGAAGATATAAGTTCTAATTCACATAAATTTTCATACATTCATAGCACACATTGTTTAGAATCATATGATTTTATTATGATGCAACGTCGTGTCTATAACGTAGTATGTCTATAGATACAAATACACCATTACTCGTCCGAGTCCTAATAAATGTAGCCAAAGATATACTTTCCAAAACTACGTGCACCTACATTCCTTGTACGTAGACAATACGCTATGATAACAAATAATTCGATAAAACAACCCTCGTCTGATAATAGGGGGCGGGTTATTATTGAGCTAATACGTTCGCCGGGTCCAAATATCCCACTTGCTGGTACTAAAACGAAAGTTATGCTCCGACTTGATAGGGATGCGGCTTAGATGGGATCATCTTTTTATTGGATCGTCTGTAAGGAAACTATTTCAGCAAATACGATTTTTGTAATAATCGCTTACGTTAGATTATAATTACAATGTAAACTATTATTTTACAAAAGGTGTTAATATCTAATGTTATTTTAAAGGCACACTATTTACAACTTTTGGAACAAAATGTTGCATAAGTAATCTTTATGAATTATGGAATTGAATTAGTAGTTTAACTTCAGAAAAGTTAATAATACTCATTTACAACATACTATACATTTTCTACTGTTTGTTTTAATTGATTAAAAATTACATTGATTGTAAAGTTCATTGACGATTGAATCTATGAATTATGACTTTTTCTGTGTGTATGGTGTTTGTACTTGATCTTTTGGTAAAAAAAAGTAATAACTATTCTTAATTTTAAAAACAAAAGGAGCGATCGGTTTTAAAATGACACTGCGATTTCTTTCATGCTGCAGTACGCAGTTCTCACAAAAATACAACACAGAAAAATACATTTTCACTGACTAGAAGTGGCTGTTGAACTAAAAACGTGTAGGTACCGGTTCTTTCATTGTTCGCATACAACAGTAGGCACACTTCCCAAAAACACGCGTACGCGTTCGGAACTCGGTCGCGAATTTTGGTGGGGAAAATCCGTTTGCTTGTAACTTCACTGCGGGAAACTACATATTGTGCCAGTTTTAAATGTGTCGATTCACTTCAAAAAGTACGCTTAAGATTCAATATGTGTAGAGTTACTAAAATATTACTTTGAATAAATGTTTTTTTTAAATAAAAACAAATAAAAATAAAATGTAAAGTGATTTGTTAACGATATAAGTTTTAGTATACTGTATTTACAAATAATACGTGGTAGTATATAGCAATAAAAAAATCTAAAATATCAAAAGATTATTTATTAAGATCAGAAAATGTTTCTTTTTCGTATAAAATATTTTTCACAACTAAAAAATCACAATCGAACCGGTCTACTTATACTATAACATCATTGCTTTTACTCACTGTAAGAACAACGCTCCACTCCCGAAAATATACGCATTTACAGCACTCAAAATCTGCACACTCGCTTACAATTTCGCCGCGGAAAACGAAAACTGCGTCCCCGTTTCCAAAGTGTAGGTCAATTATCCAAGAACAGGGCAAAGCTGTCGCTCGGAAAACTTTTAAACAAAAACAGGAGAGAATTCGCAACAATGGGTCTTCGCAAGAGCAAGATTTTACAAGAATTTGAGGTCAAGTCGGCGCTGCTGGCCGTTAGCTCCTTAACTTTAGGCCTTTGTAGGATAAAACAAAAGAGTTTTTAGTCCTGAGTAGTGCCAGTTTGTGAAAGGGTTTCCAAGTTGCTTTTTGAAGTAATTTTAAATTTGGAGATGTGATGTATGATGGACTTTCATTTCTCCAGCGATATAAATTTTCAAAACATTGGATTAAATTGGGCTATAATACTATTTGTGTTATGCATGAAATAGAATACGATAGGACTGAAAACCGATGGGGACGAAAGACTTCGAGTGGCGACCACGTTTAGGCAAAAGCAGCACCGGTCGCTGTCCAACGAGATGGTGCGATGACCTGAAGAAAAAGGCGGGAAACTGCTGGATTCAAAGGGCACGAGACGGGTATGAGTGGTGCCCATTAGGGAAGGTCTATGTCCAGAAGTGGACCCTAAAATGATCATTGGTGGATGAGTTACGCTTTCTGACAAAAAATTGCCAGCGATTCTGTAACTTAGAAGGCCGCTAAGTAGTGATTTAAACTAATTACACTATTAAGTTAATTACATGTAAATTACTGTATGTACTGTGTCTGACGCAGCCTTTCAAAATCTATCTACAACTTTGCATATGTTACCTACTAATAAACATTTCGAAATTTTCGTGTCTGTGTATGTTTTCATATTATTTTGAACTGTACCTTGTGCTATTAACAAAGAGCCGCATAACAGAAATGTTACTTTATCATTTACATACTTGCGCCATCAAAGCTGTTCTTTCTGTACAGTTCCATTGGACTCCAAGCGGGTCTTCTCGAATTAATTCTGTTTTAACATAATCATTTATAATAGTAATTTCATATTTTTAACATCTAGCTTTTTCGTCTAAAAACCCTCTTATATGACATCCATATCAAACGGATGTATAATTTGGTTCACTATCTTGGGGTATCCTTCATATTGAATTTTAAATGACGTTGCTAAGGTTGTTGAACTGGTATATGGAAACTTTAGCTTAATCGGATAGCGGGTAGTGGGTCATATTTAACTTGCAAATTTGACCCTCGCGTGCATACCAACTAATAACGCAAGGTAAATAAAAGTTTATATTAACACAGGAAATTGTCTAAAAATAATTTATATATTAATTTATTGATGAGTACCTAAATTAAACTTTTGGCCCAGCCCTAGCTACATCGAAAATCGAATAACAAGTTCGCTTCAGCCATACAAACAGCGCTGTTATCTACGGTTGTTTTCGCATTCTTTACGTACGCCGTTAATACGGACAAACCTACTTTGGTTATAACTGTTTATCCCGTTCATAGATTATCTCGCAAAGATTAATAATCGCGCCGAAAGCCTTAATTTTCTTAACAAACTTTTATTGCCTACGTAGACGACATGGGGATTTTAGTATTCGCCTACGGTGGGAAAGGAATTCCTGAGAAAAAAAAAAACTGAGTAACGCTTACATGATAACCGATGAAAGCGATTTCTAAGGCCCTTTAGAGAATAAGCAGATACTCTAAGTGAGAACCCTGTGCTAGAGCTTACCTAAAGGTATACAGGTACCAACCCACACATGCGGTAAGCTAGAGTTATGGGACGTAGGAAGAATGCCGGTAACTCGCCAAGCACAGCTACATGGCATCAAAGCAGGATTTCGTTTGAAATAGTTTAAGTTTAGGAAACTTAAAACTAGTTCAGATGTGAAGTGTTGAAGTGGTTTATTAGAAGTTTGACTTATAGTGTGACATTCTTACTGCTATATTCTTTTTTCTCTTTTCTATTTTCGTCTCAGAATACAGACACTGCTATCCATTACTGAGTCCATCGTTTTAACACCAGGCGAATAACATTTTAGCAAAAAACCTTATTATTAGTAACTTGCTCAAACGATGATGAAAGCATTGTGAGGAGCTACGACCTTGAAGGTTTTCAAAGGTATGTGCAGTTTACCAATCGGCACTTGTCCAGAATCGAGGGTTGCGATCTAAACTATCTACATTATAAATTGAAACCTGTGCCCACTTTACGTGTTCAAAAATCAAAAGAATATTTTAAAGTATTGAAATATTTTAGTCTATTGTAGTCTTTTATTGTGTTTTCCAAAAAATAACAGAAGCAGTAACAATAATCCACGGCACGGATTTTTCCATTTAATTCCGCCGTCATTACTACCGTAAGTTGTTACCATAATAGCAACAACAGGCGGAAAATGCACAATTACAGTCGCGCAGTAGTCAAAGGCTCACGTGAACTTGGTTTGAGGTAAAGTTTTGGCGAGTTTAAACTAGTTCAGCTCTAGAAAGACGGTTGAGTGGTTTTAGTTAGTAGTTAGTACATGAAATACGTAATTGAACTTTAACATACCTACTTAATTAAGGTCTTGATGCTGAGCACGTGTGTGTGATTGGAAGGGGTCATGTGGATATTTGATTATGATAAACGTAAATATTAAGATTTATATCATAGAAGTGTTCAAGATATTCCTTGAACACTTCTATGACGTAAATCTTTGTACAATATGATTATTTGATTTTATGCTTCCTCTGAAACTACTTTCTTATTTTTTCCGTTCGGGATTCTCTTGCTCTGGTAAATTCTCAAGAGATCAAAGCAATATAACTTTTTGGAAGAATATTGGCCCCATCGTCGTGATTCATTGATCTGTTATTTGGCCAGTAGTCATCCAGAAGCAGCAATAGTCATAATCGGAAGTCTAAAGAAAGATCAACCTCATTTAAGCAAAGAAAAGTCTTCGACGGTACTTAGTATAAGGAGCATTTCACGGCCCCTTCTGGTCGGTGGTCTAACCTCAATTTTATCCAGTCATCTCTGTACAGTCTTCCGCAAGTGGCATCATTTCCATCGCTATCCATCCAAAGTTTTCTTGCTATCTAATCTATGTCATCAATCCAGCAGTGTATAATCTACACTCCTTTTACTTACAAGTAATAGACACTCTGGACCTTCCTTGTCGTTAGTTCGTGCTCCGAGCAATATTGACGGTACATGCCCACTTCAACCGAGTAATCCTGAGAGCAACGTTAGTAAGCTTTGCTCGTCTACTTATTTTGTGTTTACGAATTCTGTCACGTAGCAAAATACCAAGCAAAACTCTCTCTAGAACACGTCTAGTGACTATGAAGCAACTACTTGGGTATTGGAGTAGAATAGTACATTACCAAGACTACATCAGTTTCCTGTTTTAATTGCTGATAACAGGAACACGCTTTACCATTTGTTAACAAATTTTCAAGATATCATTACTGTTTAAAATTCAAGGAAGCCAAAATTTTCAATTTCACATATGCACTAAGATACGCGCAATTTGTTTTTCAACCAGATTTTGAAATTTAATAACTAACTAGGTTTTTAAATAAAATGTCCTATTATGTATAATGTAAATAATATGCCTACCACAAAAATTGAAAAAACTACGATTTATTGGTTTAATCATATAAGAATGAGAAACGTTTACGTCTTCTGTGTCATAGGATCGACGGTTCTCAAATTTTTTTTTATTAACTTTACTTTCTTACTTATGTATTAGGATAGTTTAGGGCGTATACATTACAGAAATATCACATTACCAGAATGACCCTCTAAGGGTAACCTAGATCACATTACGGGAAATTTATTACACTATAAGGATTATAAGAGGGTGTTGTTAAATGCATCAGTAGGAGTGAGCGCCCGCGGGAACCGTAGCTCGTAGTAGGTATGACAACTGGTAGAAATATCTATAATAATGTTTAGCGGTGTTAAGCGCTGGTGTCTTCTGGTTTGAAGAGTGTGGTAAGGGAGATAAACTTAACGAGGCATTCCAACTTAGTCTTCAGGGGTAGCAACGCATCTGTGGTCGACTTCAGTTGGGATTTTGGTCTTATCTGGGGTGAATCACAGATGTCCTTGGGCGGCAGTTGCCACTTACCATCAGGTGGACTGCATGCTCGTTTGCTACTCCATTATATATAAAAAAAATATTACGAAATGTAGACTTCTTTCCCTTTATTCCGGTTTTGTTTTGTATGTATAGTAGTACAAGTTATGTTATTTAGTTTGAGTATACTAGTAATTGTGTAAGTAGTAGTAGTATGAATGGGTACTTATTTTACTTTGGTAACAATAAGATTTCTTTATCCAGTCTACCTCCTAGTATGTCAGCATAAAGTCTGTGGCGTCCTACAAACCCAGAATGCATTGGGTTAGTTGCGATCTACCGCACATATGTATGTTGCTACCCTTGATGACGAAGTTGAAAAAAGGTGTGTACCACCCCCCATAAACAACTAAAAGGCTTAAGTTTTCAGCCAATAAAACTACTATTGAAAGGCTAAAATAGGGAAGGCCTTGATGCCGCTAAAACGCAAAATAAGCATATACTTATAGGCGTAATAAAAATGGTACTGTACAAAGCAAGGAATGTATGTATTATTGTACGAAATTAGTGATATTTTATTGTACTATTTTGCTTCAGTACTATTCTAATCCCGTAGTAAATTACGAAAACTTGTAACTAACTCGCCGGCTTACACAATATAAATACATACACTTTATTTTGTCTCGCTATTTTACATTGTCCCGGCAATATTTAATATTGTCCCGGTTATATTTTACATTATCCTGGCAATATTTTACTTTAACCTGGTAATGTTTAGAGCCATAATAATGGAGGTATTATAAATGCAGGTGAAAGTCAATGCCCGTGGGAGCAGTAACTTCTCGTGTATAATGAACACAGAGTTATGACAGCCGCTGACATAATGTTTCAGACAAAATGTTGGACGACTAATATCAACTTGGGATTTGTCGCCGAAGAAAGTAAACCTTGACAAAAATATATTTATTACGCTTTAGTGTCGTTCTGTTTGTTTAAGCATTTAATTGCTCAATTATTTATTTATCGATCAAAATATTTTTGATAACTGATTACAGGTATTGACGGGAGGATTTTGAGTTGTTTTCGGGTCATGTAGGCATATAAACTCACTTTATTTTCTAGATCGGAGTGACATGGTGTGTATCGCATCTACAATACAGACAATTCTTGAATGAACTTATGAGAGTAGCAAGCTGTCTCCTTTTATTGAGTTTTGTATGATATTAAAATACCATATTAACTTTTCTTTTATTTCCCAAAGACGATATAACATAATTTGAAACACGAAAACAAAACTCTATGACAGCAGCTATAATATTTGGAAGACAAATCCGGGATGACGTACGTTTCAATTTGCCGGGACTTTTTCGTTGTATGATTCGCTGACTCGGGGATGATATCAGTTTTTTTAGCTCGTTTTTGCGAATCTTCTGACCTTTAAAGGGATTGCTTCATTCCTAATGTCCTACGGCTTCTGGTCGGTCCCATTTCGATCCGCAGTGAAATTCGGTTTCTTTCGCCCTTCTAATACATGTTCAATTGTGTGGTTTGAGAGCTAGGGTTGCCAGACCTATGTAATTTTTCTAGAATTTTTGAAAGTATCTTTAATGAATAGATTTAAAATGGTAAATATCTCGTTATATGTTCCGACAATCAACGTACCAATATTATGTATATGTTCACACACAAATACACGTACACACGTACCATATGCGCACACAAAATTTCCAGACTCCAAAGAATACCAGCGTTGCAGGCGACCATGGTTACCTGCGACATAAAAGCTGAGTGGAGACCTTTTCGGTATACCTTTCATTTAATATTTTTGTTTATATTCTTAGTTGTAATAATAATAATTTTGTTAATATATGTACTTGTGTTTGTAATTTTTCTTAATTTTATGTTTATGTTTACCGAATAAACTTTTTCAGTCAAAATATGTATGAAAGAAAACTTCGCTTACTATGAAATCTTAAGAATATAATGTTCTTTACAGCACCATTCTGTAATTTCAAAACACACGACAAAACTTTATGAATCGAATCGAGACACCTACACATATTTAACATTATTGGCATGTTTAAGTCAATATAAATAGGCTCTTTACAAAAAAATCATAATGCTGCCAGTGAATCATAAATTTAAGCATATTCGTGTATCAAAGTTATAGTGTTGACACGACGGGAACAAAGAGGCAAGCGGCCATAATCTAAAAAGGAATCTCTCGGGACCCCACAACGATGAAACATAGTTCCCATGTGGAATCCCTAGTCTTATTCCCATTTTGTTCAGAAGCCGTGTTTCTTAACACTGTGGTTCTACATACTTGTAATTCAAGTACTAAGTTTAAGATTGTTTTTTGATTCGCGCTGATTCGATGAAGGGCGTTTGTGGTTCTTAACTAATTAAACAAAAATGAGAAATGTTGGATGCGGTCACAAACTGAGTTCAAACAAAACTTATCCTAGTTTTACAGGCGTGTTTAAAAGGCATATTTCATTATACAACACTAAAGTAGCAAGCGAGCTCTTCTAAAAAGTAGTGCTGTCTACCTGATGGTAACTGGTCACTACCATTAACATCTGTATCTGACTCCATATAAAACAGGGACTCTCCATGAAGCCGTGCACATTTTAGATGCCACTCTCGTTGATAGTGGCCCCACATGTAGTCAGCATTCATACCTTTACTCCGCAAAGCAGAATTGCTTCACGCTAGAAATGTGTGTGAAACAGAAAACTGCCGGATTATATTCTATATTGAACCGAGTTATATTAACATAACTATTGGATAACAAATTACGTCATTTTCGGCTGTAATCTAAAAGGAATCTCGAGAGATCATAGCTCTTCAGAAACATGAAACATGGTTCCCTTGAGGTTCTCCATTTATTAATCTTGAAAAAGCTGCGGAGTTTTGACGCCATTATGGACGTTAGATGTTTGATAATAATCGGTCGGATGGGAAGACCTTTTTAGTTCCTCATTTTTGCACTTTATGTATACTAAAAGCTTTTACGTTTAATATTCTGTGTGATATCAATAAACAGTATATTACAACAAACAAACTTTTTTTAGTAACGTTTTCAACGGTCCACCATCTTGGGTTATCTGTTATATTGGATTTACAATTACTCCACTAAACTAAACATGTATTTTCATCGTAACAAAATATGTGATAATTGAGAAATCGGTTGCAAGACATGACCTTCACGTATATACAAACTCACAAGGCCGTTAAATAAAAATATCTAATATTGAACAAACGACGAGTAAGTAGGTACCTAAGAATGCTATTTATATTGATTTTGAATTTTGAAATTTCTCAGTATATATTTTAATTTAGACATTTATTGTATTGTTTGTCCATCTGCACAAACGCTAATTTTTTTTAATTATTTTATACTTGCTCATGGAGCCTATAAATTTTTAAAACCTACGTGTAATTTTTAAAACTTAGCATTAGGATGCACGCGTACAGCACGTTCTCTCTTTAATAAAGTAAAATAATGACATGTTACATATTGTGTATGACCTGTAAAGTACGTATTGGTACTAACATTTCCTACGTATACCGAAAAAATTCTGGCAGCAAAAAATACTTATTTATACTGACGTTATTACGGTTGGGGTACCTATCGCTGTCAATAGACCCGGACCCCAAACAATACATTTGCACCCAACGAGGGCAAATTAAAAACCAAATAATGGTGATTCAATAGAGTTGACGCGGTACAGTTCGTTTTCACGTTCAAACCATTGCTGGGAAAAAATTTAATGATGCTCTTGAAAGACGTTTAGAGGCGGATTTTTATATTTAGCTCAAAAAATATTTATTTGGAAGCGGAGGTTTTGCCGTCATCTTTCTTCTCTTATTATGAAGAATGGACATCTAACTTAAATAAATTTCAAATTTTAAATGTTATGCGCGTATTACGATTTATGAGTAACTATGACTTGGTTAAAAAATGAAGTAAAACATGTTTTAACTAATATAGGTTCTTTAATATAGTTTTTAAAAGTGTATGAAGTGTACTAATATGCACTACGTTAGGTTAGGTTAGGTTAGGTAATGGTGGTTTAAGACATAAACCTCTTTTCCTTAAACACAAAGCCCATGATTGTTTGTCTGTAGTTAACCAACATGAACCGCGCGTAGCCGGCGTAGCGTCGTAGCTGGTCCTAGCGTTTTATTTAGGTTCTAATTGCATATGGCGCGGTCAGAATTTGGGTGGGCAACCACTAGTTATTCAATATAATGTCATGAAAGTATTTTATACCGTTGGTCCCGATTGTTATGACAAGATAAGAACTAACATCTGACAAGGGTTTGGTTACTAAATCGTCCATTTTTCCACAAATCCTCACATAGCTATGCTTTAGGTCATCCCCAGTTATGAGGGAAGACCCAAGCCCAACAGTGGTACATTTAACCGATTGTAGCCATCAAATGGAAAATATGTGTCCAACGGTAACAAATATTGTTTAGGTATCCAAATTTGAATCTAATACAAATACTGAGAGCTCCAAACAAACGAGAATGGACACAAAGCCAAAATAACAGCGAAATATTCCGGGAACGATTTTGCGGTGAAATTTATTTTTGAATTGAAAACTCTTGCAGGAGGAACTTTTTAATTTTAATGACCTTTGTTGATGTTAACTGTGAAATATATTTTGTTTGAATATTTGGTTCGAAATCTCAGTGTCGTTTTTGGATTTGGCCCGATATTGCTCGTAATTTTAACCCAAAATAAATATTTAATTGCTTACAAATCAAATAAGCGTAAAGGCTCTTAAAACGTGATTCTCTTTTATTAATTTTAATGATAAAATATCCTATAAATATTTTACAAATAAAACTTGTAGAGACTATTTTATTAAATTTTGTCTGAATTCCGTTTACAACAAAGAATGACATCGACAGACACTATTTTTTCTGGTACAAATTGGAAAAACTTCGTACCGTTTGTATGTAGTCTATTTTATAACTCAACAAAACTCGGACACCAATTAACTTATAGATAATACACCAAGTCAACCGTTAGGTCTAAAAACTTTAAAATAGTTTTATTTTGACACTATATAAACTAACCAACTATATTATAGACACTAAGCGTATCAGAAAATATGTTTTCTAAGTGGATTATACAAAGATACATTTGAAGTGGAATTTGGAAGTACGCATTTAATACGTACGAATTAATTGTTTTGAAATTTGCACAAATATCTTTATAAATTCATTACAAATCCGTTAGTCCAGAAGCAAACTTTGGAGTTGGTTACTGATCCATATCCACATGCAACTTTTAATACATAAAACGCAGACTTAATTAACACAGCTAGTGAAATGTACGCATTTAAGTATAAACGTTGGCCTTCTATTTAAATATATTCAGCTTGCATTTACAGTTTCTACTACATAAAAGAAAAATAAGAAATAATTTTTAAATAACGAACCTTGACGTTCTTAATTTAAATAGTACATTCGTCGACTACAAGGGTTCGGTTTCCGATGGCCGCAGATTTTCCGTCGGTGAAGGATAAATCTGGGCAGCACTTCGTATGTAAAGTTGATTAAGAACCGGCTCACTGTCGACATAGGATTGAAAGTCCAGATTAATTCTGTACCTAGTGAAGGCAACTAACAGTAAATGAAATTGTATATATTTAAATACATTTTATAATATTGTTGTTTTATAATATTGTATAATTTGCAAATGAAAGTATCGCTAAAGGGAAGCTGCCATTGTTGTCCATGGACATTCTATGTCGTCGTAAACACGTTTATGCTCCTCTGCTGGGCACGGGTCTTCCCCTTAGAGTAAGTGGAGTTTAGGCTATGGTCTACCGCGCTGGCCGAGTTACCGAGTATGAGTTAATAGATATATTACGACTTTAAAAAATTGTAAGAACTCTCAGGTATTTCCTCCCGATATTTCCTACACAGTTTAAGTAGGTAATATCTAATTTCTCACACGTATGTAACTTTTAAACATCAAAAGTGCCTGCACGGGATTCGAACCTTTAGCATATGTAATCAACCTCAGATAGAATAAAATCACTAATACAAATTTCATTGTCACTATCCAAACATATTTATATCTTTCCCTTATTTATGTGTTGGTGTACTAAGGGATGGTCTCTAATCCTATTCGTTTCCCGTCAAATAAATTGGAGGGTCGCGAATAAGTTTATACGGGACACGACCGCGGGACCCTAATTACCGACCGATATACCGCGTCCTAATTTTGTATTGTTTATTTTGTGACCTGACGTCGACACCCTAAGGTCATATTTATATCTAGGGATATATTACGTGTCGTGTCAGGCAAAATCATACTTTTCAATACAATATTTTGACATATACGGCGCGTGTCTATGCGGTCGTGTAATGGAAGATTAACACGTTCAAACATTTTATTATTGTACTAGCCGCCCCGGCGAACTTCGTATCTTTCTTCGTATCTCCGCACATGTGACGGAAGTTTAAAAAATGGAGTAACTTCTCCCGTTTTCCAAACATTTCCCTTCACTGCTCTGCTCCTATTGATTGTAGCGTGACGAAAAGTATACTATAACCAGCTCAAGAGTAAAAATAATTGTACCAAGTTTGGTTAAATTCCCTCAAGTAGTTTTTGTTTCTATAACGGTTATACAGACAGACAGACAGTCAAAAATTTTACTGATTGCATTTTTGGCATCATAATCGATCCCTTATCACCCCCTGATAGTTATTTTTAGAAATATATTTCATGTACAGAATTGACCTCTCTATGGATTTATTTTAAGTATAGATAGAATTATTATGTTGCTTTTCCGTGGACCTCATACGGACGATCGTTTTAGATATAAATGCACCATAATATCTATTTGCATTTTATAGGTTAATTAAAATATAAAGATTAGGATGAAAACTTGTAATCAAAGTATTTGAAGACGAATTACATTGAGCCTACTGGTCCGACACGCAGAGGGTTTCAGCTTCGAGTTTAAGTCAGATAAACATTAAAATTTTGAGTTTGATCTTTCGATCTTACGTCTGGGTAAACTAGTTTTATGAAGCTAAAGTAGATCGGATGTTTATTATGTATTCATTTATACCATAACTTTCAAACCTGTCCTTTTTAATGGATGTCCTAAAATACCACTATCTGTTCACTAAAAAGTGTCTGTTTAAAAGTGGTAGAACCCTTTGTAGTTCAACTCCGGCGGCACC
>DWRA01000545.1:0-23615 GCA_018250295.1 Spathilepia clonius | reverse complement strand
ATCACAAATGTCCATGGGCGGCAGTTGTCACTTACCATCAGGTGGACTGTATGCTCGTTTGCTACTCCATCATATAATAATAATAAAAAATAACAAATGTATAAGCAAAAAGTATGATTAAATTTGCTAAAACGTAAAGATACTGATGTGATTAATTTTCATGAGTCAGCTCTCACTAGAAGTGCGAATTGCAGTCAATTAGGCCAACTGCCAGTTGCGGGGGAAACGTGTTCTGCAAAGAGAAATTGCCATACTTCTATATACAGATTATATTCAAGGGTTACAAAACCCTTTGTGGCTCCATTCGGGAAGCGCCACCGCCACACCTATATCTACCTAATATCAGCAGCATCGGGTGCTGCTGTGTTCTGGTTTGGAGAGTATGGTAAGGGCGACATACTTATCCCAGGCGTTCTAACTTAATCCCTAGGGGTAGCAACGCATTTGTGGTCGGCTTCAGGTAGGATTCTAGTCATATCTGGGGTAGTTTACTAATTTCCATGGGCGGCAGTTACTACTTACCAGTTATAACGTTATGAACCAGATTTGAAATATCTTTTGATTGTTAAAACATTGTGTTTACATATTAAACGAGCATCATTATGTCACGTTATATAATAATAATAAATGGTAATTAAATAAATTAATGATTGATATAATCACGCGAAGAAACCACGTTAACAAGTTATCTTACTATTTCCTAAACTAACTCATAAAGCCGTATGTTTCTAGCGAAAGCGGTAATTACACCGGAATACGTTAAGTTAATACCGCTCAAGTAGCGTTTAATCATTCGAAACGTAGAGAACAAGGAAAATTATAGAGATGTTCTAGTTTAAACAATGACACATGTGCAATGTTGTATGAAGCTTCCACATTAGGCGACCCATTAGGCTTAGTCTTGTTCCCCAACTAAGCCGAATGTACTGTTTCTGACAGACTAGGCCGGTTACTGCAAATGTCTTTACGGTGACTGATCTTTGGATTATTATGCATTAAAGATTGAGAATGTATTTCTGTAAGTAGACGCAATATGCGTATATATTTGAAGTCTTAGCAAAGAAACCAACAAACAACTTACTTATTAAAGTAATGTTAAAGAGCGTTAACTTATTAATTTTGTCTTTTCTGTAGGACAATGTTTTGCAAGTCTTTAAAAATAATAAGGCACAAGAAAAACTAAACAAAGTTTATGAATAAAATCTTAATCAAAAATAACGGACTACCAAATAACTATATATGGAAGTAACAAAATGTTAAATGAAAGTTGTTGATAATATCGTAAACATCTACTATAAATGTGCTTACAATTTATATTTACAACTTAAAGGGGTAAGAGTTAATTAAGTCTGTTATTTAAAAGGGTAAGTAACATAAATACGTGCAGCGTAGTGGAAATAACCCGCTCAACTGTCCTTGCTCAGAACATCTTTACCGGAATATTAATGTTAACTCTAGTTTGAAATATTGTTATTGTTATTTATTATGCTAAGGTAAGTTCTTGGAACTTCCCTCGGGAACAATAACAGGGGTTACCCTGGAGATTTACTGTAAACAAGAAAGGTAGAGTAAATAGTTACGGTGCATATCTTATAAACTTGTAGGCTATTATGGAATATAGCTCGACATAGATTTAATGAAAAAAATGTAAGAGACTTTATTTTAAATTTGGGAAATAAAATATTACAAAGACTTAAGAAAGAAGGAAGTGTACAATTAAATCTAAATAAGTTCTATACAATACAACTTATTATTGACAAAGTATACGACGATAAAACACAAACTTAATAAATCCACCTGAGATGGATGTTATGCCATCAAAGTTGAACTAAACTGAAGGTAGTACTCTGATAATGGCGAAATAACTCTTATTGCCAATAAAATAAAAATCACCGTACTATCAGAAAGCATTTGCCAATATGCAGGCAGTATCGAAGATGCAGGAGAATCGGAGGAAAATGAACTTAATAAGGCAATGAATAAGAAAGTTAATGACAATATATTTTCTGTAGATTATTGACAGATTGACGATGGAAATGAAGGAATTGGATTGATAAAGTGGCCGCGGAACTGATACTCTTATGGAGATAGGGTGATTAAAACAGCGATTAACATATAACGGGCTTTTCATTGGGACGACACCGGCACGGTGACGGCAACGACACCATTGAACGTTATTAATGAAATTGTATTGTATGTTGTTTTATGGGCCCGACGCGACACCGACATGTTGCCGGCGCAGACTGTTGTCCGCAGCAAGGGTGGGTCGGTGTTGCGCTGGCATCCTTGTATTCATATTATGTACATACGTAAGTGTAAGGCTATTAGTTGGCATATATGTCATCCTTCACTGAATAATTGCCTGTCGTGTCGTGTCGCTATCGATGAAAAATGTAAAAATAGCTATCGAAGTAACGACGTCAGTTGGCACCGATGTCGGTAACGTGCCGTGTCGTGTCGTTCCAATGAAAAAGCGCCCAATGTAATGTCTTAGCAATAAATTCGATGCGATCGGCCGATAGATACCGCGTATCAGAATTCGAGATACAAATTACTTTGCAGAGATCAAGTTCTACGGACATTTTTCATGGCGCTTTCTTGTCTAATGCAATTTGTAACGCGTTGTTAAAACAAAACTGTTCTCTCGATTCCCTAGCCATCTTTCGGTTGATAATTTGTAATTATTTTATGTTTGTTCGTAAATAATGGAAATACAGTTGTATCGAAATATTTGTAAGGTAACGGTACCACCGGGGCGACACAGAGTTCACTGTAACTCTAGCCTGGTGCCGAAACTACAGGAACAAGTGATACCCTAGTGGGCGAAGCTTGGCCTCTCGATCAGGTAGTCCAAGATTATCAAATTAGTTCTCAGTTGCTTTAACCACCAACAACATGAGACACATAACATACACGCCTGAGTTCTTTAAAAAGAAACTTTCTTGAAGTCGTATGAAGTTTACCAATACGGTGGCTAAAAGCTTGGCCAACGCGATGGACTATCCGCCCTCACCTCTCTCACTGTGGACCCCTCACTCTGAGAAGTTACCTGTGTCCAGCAGTGGGACAATAATGGATTGACGTCAAAGTTTATCGTGTAAGCTATAAATATTCATATATGTTTGCTTTACTTGTCATCAGTATGCCTTTTTCGAAATTTTGTAACTGAAAAATAATATTGAAGTAAAATAAATAAAGTTAATAGTAAATGCTAAGTATCAACACAACGATAATATTAAATTTTTACCGTCAAAAACTTATAAAAGCGTTTTGTATTGTTTCTTTTGTGCAGTGTACCTAGTTAGTAATATATTTTGATATTATTTTAAGATATTCTCATGTAAGTGAATAGAGGTGTTTTTAAGTTTTTAGGATAACTCAAAAGTTATCCTTATTCTCATAAAGTATAAATATTTTTATAATTTTCATAACTACATGGAGCAGAAGAATGAAATCAAATCGCTCAAATATTATAAGTAGGCAGATGTACGCAGACTATCAAACCTATATTTTTCTCAGATATAAAATAACATTCCCTTATTATTAAGTTATATTCTTAGTCTTAGATTCAATTCAGAAACAAATGATTCTGGATAAAATAAGACCATTAAAGAACTCACAAGCCGTATTTGTTACATCTATATCAATATAAATATCATTTTATTTCCATAACAGCATGCTGATGCGTTTATTAAAAAGTTGTTTTAAATTTGTTTTGTTCATTCGTACGTTTGTGTGGGTCAAATCTGAAATTTAAATTGGACCTACTTCCCGGGATCAAATTATGTTATAACCTCGTTGATTCGTATTAGGAACTCGGTTAAAAATCTAGTTTGACAATGCACGATTAGCTTAACGTCGTCATTATAAATCCAATATCAATTATATTTTGCGCATCCCCAATATCTACATGAATATAAAATAAAAAGGTCCTGTGAGAAGAAAACGAAATGCTGGTTTTTTATTCTATTTTACCAGGTTATTTAATTTTCGTCTGTCTATCTGTATGGGGTTGTCTACGAAAACCATTTTTTACAGTAAAACATTTTAAAAATAAAAGAGATGAAGTTACATAGAATAGTTTCTATAATTGTCACAAAATAACGTCTAAATACAATTCTGAATGAGCAATTCGTTGGCAAAAACGAATAAATAAAAGAAAGACTATTAAGTACTTAAGTCTAAAAGTTAATGACCATAATTCCTAGTACAAAATTTCCCTAATTCGACAGCGTCAAAAACTAAATACTGAAATTCTAGTACTTCAACTACAATTCGGGCTTAAGTGGTCCTGAATTATGTCAATTAAGTCCTCAGTGATTTATTGCGGGTTGCCGTGTTAACGACACAAAACAATTTTTGGGCTGTTCTTGTTTTTATGACTAAATTAATCTGTTCTCTATGGTAATGAACATTGATCTTACGCCTTTTTTATTGGTAACAAAGTGGGTACAAAACGGTTCTCGAGCTAGTTAATCAAATGGTAATAAATAGTGTTTGTTGCCTTGTTGTATATTATACAACGTTATTATCGGGATTATAGTGTTAATAATAAATTGACTTGATGATTTATCATTTTGATAACGACGCGTGTCCGTCCTCCCGGTCTACGGGGTCCGGGTTCGATTTCCGACGAGACTTACATTTCAATTACTAATCTAGGACTCCTTTTTAAAGATGTATATCATACATGTTTATGACAAGCATCTATGATACTCGAACATGATTCTAAAACGAGACTATAAACATTATTTTCGATTCAGCTACAAATCATTCTGTCGTGTTGCGTTTTAGGGGGTGACACAGATTTCCTTAAATAATAATGTGTTATTTCTATCTTATAAAAGCTTTAATCGCTGTGGTCTTGTTTGAAGTTTAGACTTAAACAGAGACATCAAGCATTCTAACTTAGTAAGAATAACAACGCAAATATGCCGTATCTCAGGTACGACTTGTGTCAAATAAGACTGATTACCGATATCTTTGAGGACTAGTAACCACTCATGACTGTCTGGCACTTTTGCTACTTCAATTAAGATAAAATATATAAAACATTGTTTTAATACCCAGCTAAATGGGTACAGCTTAAATCTCCAAACATCTGTTTTGTAACTTTTTCTATAAACATGAGCACGCGAGCGGTAAAGCTGTCATTCAGAACGCTCAGACGGACTGCTCTCTATTTATATAGAACTTACGCTGAAACCCGTCAACAACAAAAAAACGCCGTGTCAATGGACGGAAAGTTTAGTTTTTTTATCTGTTAACACTTAGTGTTTAGGTTATGGGAAAGGAAAGTCCGATTATAGAGAGGCGAACCGAAAACCTGGAAGGCACTTTGATTCGTTATGTCGCCGTATCGAATTGAAATAATATTTTTTTTACGTATATCGAAACCTCTTCAAGTTATTGAGTTTTTTTTTATTTTTTATTTTGACTCAGTTACATGGATTGTGGTCACGACGAAACTGAGGTGGCAGGTAGAAACCGGTGACAACCGCTTGTAGTTGATTGATCTTAGATAGATTAATCTACTACTAGTGTAAGTCTACGTCTACCTACATCTAGATCATTTACATAACAAAATAAAAAACAAATGTTATCATTTACTACTAGCTTTATTAATCTTCTTTATAACAGGGACGGAGAACTCCCATACATATTCATATTGTAAAGCTTCAACGAGAAACTGTCAACAGCAAAAATCACTGTGCCATCCTACAGAATACCTACAAAATATTTTATTTTTTACTATAACTAAAACTTCGGTTTGAATTTTATCTGGCTCTACTTTTAACTGTGCCGTCGCAAACGCCCCGGTATACGGTCACACAAACCGTCATCCTTCCCAGGATCGCTGGTTGGGAAAAATCGCAGTTCTACTCTGATCCTGAGACTACCCCTGTAGTCTCAGGATATATATAGTCCATAGTTAACCCTTTAACTATGGACTATATCTAGAATTTTGGTACTTATTGAGGCGCATTAAGCACACATCTAGGAAATTTTGTTCAATTGACACGTTCAACTTAATTGAACAAGTAACATATATGTTTAAAAAAATGTCAATATAATTATATAGACATCTTCAATGTACGATGCTTCTCGCTAACTACTTACCGAATATACGTGTAAATTTGGAGCAGTGTATTGGCTCTGTAAAACAAACAGCGCTAAGTTAGCGCATGCTAATATAGACTTAGTTACACACACGGAAGGTGCCGTTTAGCTTGCATATATTAAGCAGGGTAAGCGCCCCTGTTTCCGTCACTCCACACTTAATTTTGACTAGCTTTTGTTTAGTCTTACTTGTTTGTTAGTAGACTTGTGGACTGGTTTAAGTTAGTAGGTTTTATTTGATCAAATAAAGCAGTGTTTAGTCAATGTTAATTTTAAATAATTAATTAGTCCAGATTGTGAAAAAACACGTCGGTTTAGTAAATTGATCAATTAGGATTTTTATTTACTTTATTTTATCGAGTTGATATAGAGATATGCCATTTGAGTAGGTATTTAAAATTACTAATATTATATAATTAGATTTTATTAAACGACTTCCGAAGAAAGAGGTTCGTCTAATTGCCATCGTCTCTAAATTCTAGAGATAATATATTTGTAGTGTATTCTATACATATATTCCAATCAAAACGTAATTTTGCGGAAGAAATTGATATAATAGTAATTTTACTATTGTTCTTCTACTAAGATTTAAACTACTATTTTGTGAATACGACATTTATTTTAAAGAACCTTTAAGTAAAGTACAGTAGGTGAGTTATTTTGGCTTGTCTTTGCAAGTCACACGGCCTAGTAGTTAACTTCTTAGTTGTTTATGTGTTGTTTTAGGACCGCCCATATCGGGCGCCATCCCGCGGCTGTTTGTCGAATTAATGTATAAGTGTATTGAACTTTCTGTACAAGATATTAGTGGTCGTGTGGTATTCGAGTTATGAATATGAGCAGTGGTAGCCTATCTCGATAGTTTATTAGTCCATGTTTCAAAGCCAAACACATTTACTATATTAACGAAGTTATATGCGTATTGGAAATTAATTGTTACTTGCTTTAAATGCGAGGGCATATATTTGTTTTATTTTTTCTTATAATATGGAATAAGCAAACGAACATGCAGTCTACCTAATGATAAGTAGATTACTTCTACTGGGCATGGATCATAGATGCGTTGCTACCTAAGAGAATCCTATTAAGCAGCAGGATAGAAAAAAAATTGATCTAAAGTTTTTGACAGACAGACGACCTTATAAAAGACTCATAGTAATAAAGGCAACTCCCGTTAAACTTCCATACTCTAGACAGAGTAGGTATGTAAATATTTTATACGGTCGACATATAGGCGCTAAACGACGTATTACTTTCGACCGAGTCAGGTTTTTGACGACTTTGCAAACCGATTATACCGCGCACAAAAAACTTAGTAAAACTACCATTTGGTTAGGGAGAACAAAAACAAGGGCACCGCGGTTCGAAACTAAACGAGTGAATGTAGAAAAAACTTTATGCAAAAAAATCTTAATGGAAGCTGCTTAGTTTTTGCGCAGTTTGTTTTAACCGCTTCAACTGTAGAAACAGGATAGGAACTTTGTTAAACGGATTACGTAGAGCTTCTTTGTTTTGAACACATTCGGAGATTTGCGGTGTTGACACAGGGTAATTTGATATTTTAACTGAAAGCTAATCCTAAACCAGCCATTATATTTTGCGATTATTTTCACGAGCTTCGGCTATATTGCCTTAACTTGACACTGCCGCGGAGAATAAAAACCATAATATAATTTTCCTTTAAATGAAATGAGTCGCAGTTTTTTTGGTGAAAATTGATATTTTTACCTGAAACTTGAAAAAAAGCGAATAGGTGCACAAGAACTAGGCCCCTGCAAAATCTAGCATCGGAAATGAAATAAAGAAAGAGTAAAAGAAGTTTTATTCACCATGTATTACCACGCTACTCCACTAAATCCATCTGCTGCTAGTTTAATAATCCTAACACTGTTTTATGATAAAATATCCAAAATACGTCCGGATAACATTGTTTAACGGTTAACGGGTAATGACGCATGCGGTGCTTCAGGCGCGGCGCACGTCATCGCCCGCAACATCAACATAACTTTGTTTAATGTTGGATAACAACGTTTGCTGACGCTGAATTCCAGCCATTTTTGACATTTACCCCATATACTCGCGACTGTTATACGGATTTTAGTCGGGTTTAAAAATATTTAAACGGACTTTCGCTCGTGACTCTGTCCATACGTATTTAAATTTATCCTTTGTTCGTTTCATTTTATTGATTCGCCGGCAAATATAAGCACTATATTGGATGCTAGGAATTTATTAATTTTAAACCGGTTCAAATTATGCCTAAACCTCAATTTACTAAATTGTTTGGTTTTTATCGACATCTGAGAATAATCATATGAGCCTGTATATGTAGACTAGTTGTATATTAATTACAAATAATCGTAGTTTGCTGAAATAATAATAGGAAATTAAATATCTACTTCACTGTGAACTAAAAAAAAACATTTAATTTTCAATCACAGTTAAAACATTATTATATTAATAAGCTGGGCATTATGCAACATACATTTCACGTTGTTATGTAAAGCCAATATAAATGCATTATCATTTTGTTCAAAACCATAACAAACTTTAATATGAAAAGTAAAGGTTCGACATAAAAAGCCAAATTGTGTTTGGTTTCTACGAGAAGTGATTTAATATGCATAACAGATTAGGTCCATTAAGCTCACAAGCGTCATTTCCGATAATCGATAGTGTGGATACGTAATACGATGCCCCTAATCCGATGAACTATCGACGGTAATAGACTTCGTGTTTAAACATGTATTATTTTAAAACAATATATGAAAATTGATTAAAAATTATAATTTTTGAACAATATGTATCAATTATTTGTGTGCCCGGTAGTAGGAATGTGTGAGTTTGGTAATCTATGAAAATACATAAAGTTTAAGTGTATGTTTGTAATGTTTTTTAGTAATTGCATAATATGATAGTATATATGATTTTAGGCTAATATTATCGCGGAATTGATACATTTTGGTATGTAACGGGTACTCACGATACGAACTTATACGGTATACGGTACTTATAACAAACATACAATTATTAGGAGTTTTGTTTGTCTGTCTGACTGATTGTTTTAGCTGATTTCTGGAACGACTAGACCGATTTTTACGGTGCTTTCCCTGGCAGATGCCTGATGTTATAAAAAGTAACTGAGGCTACTTTGCGCGTTGTAGATTTCATCTTGTTCAAATTGTTGAAGGTATCAAATTTCAGTAATATATTGTCATATTACATTTTTTAAACGTGTTTGAAACCGCGCGGTGCAGCCAATACTTCATAACACAGTGATATTAAGCTATAGTTTTTACCTTGAGTATATGATTTTAGTTTCGATTCAGCAGAGTTTATATAACATTACCAAAAACATATGTACGTGAAACATTTACTAACTTATTCTCACCGGCTATGTTTGTATAGTCAAAAGACTAAATTCGCTTTCCTAAATTATAATGGTATTATAACTTACAACGATAAAAAAGCTGGTACAGCACTAATGAACTTCAAAACAGCGGATGTGCTCCAACTTGTATAGGCTAAAGTCGGAATGGTGTCCAAGTGACGATTGGAGGACTTTATTCACCTTTGAAAATGTATACTGACATTCCTATGTACGTAGGTTTCATTAGGATGTTGTTCTTCACCATTAAATACACTGAAGCAAGTTCTAGTTAACTTCTAATTCACACATAAAATAAAACATTTGGGGCATTCGAACTTTGGACTGTTAGTAGGCTGAAGTTTATAGTATAGCCTCTATACTACTAGGATGTCATAAATTCATGTGCACTAGAGAGTAGCACCTAATATGTATAATGATGCATGAATACGTGCGCTCGACGTTACACGCGTCATCACCCGACAATGATCGATGGGGCGAAGGAATTTCATACTTTTAAAAATAAACTCCGACACCCAATAACCTCCGTAAGCCCGGTTATTGATGTTACGGGTAATTAATGTGCGGTTACACTTCATCATAACCGGGTGTCAAGTTCCTTGTGGAAGATGATATTGATAAGTGGCCGATCGCGCTGCCATGCTTGCCACTTTTGATTTCTTCACATTTTGAAAACAAATCTTGGTTTTATCTTATGATATGTTCTTGTTTTGTGTGTTCTTACCCTTTGTTTAGATATTTAAGTCATTTGATGAGGTCAAATAAATTTGTATAACATGGGTTTACAAATTAAATCGAGCACTGCTACGTTTATTCCATGAGAATTCCATTTGAAACAGCTCTTATCAATGTCTGTCAATGAGAATATTGCAGCGATCAACTGTGAAATTGTGTTGTTAAACTCATAGAGAAAATCTGTTTCATCTGCTACATATTTTCTACCGAACTCCATCTATAAATTGCCTTTCCTTCCTTATATTTTTCCTCTATTCTTTTTTTATATATGACAGAAATAAAATTGGCACGATTTGCATCTCGCATACAGCTATTTACAATTATTCATAAGGTTATTGATCTTGTAGTTCTTCCAAAATTCGGCAAGCAAATGTAATTAGTTAGTAACGGCTTCAAATAAAAATTCGGAAGATAAATCTTCACCAATATTGAAAGCAGTTGCAAAGTAAAATTCTTTCCATAAATAAACAAACGCCCGTTATTTAAGTTTGTTATTTTTGATCGAAAAGGACTATAATCACGAAGTACAAGCTAACAACAAAACCGTTAACCGCTTAGAAACCTAGAATTACAGTAATAAAGGCCCAAACTAATTCAATTACATGTAAATCGCAAAACTTTTAGTCGCTTAGCCTTTATCATGGACTTTTAATGAGCCCCACTAAAATTTTAACAGGATTTTAGTGTTTTGACCTCACTATTTTTATGTAGGCATACGCTTACGATTTTATCAACGTTTATTAGGGTCAAAACAATTTATTTTAAATATCTCGTCTTTTATACCTTCACATAACAAACCATTACATACGAGAATCGGTATTCTGATTAGGTAACCAGTAGGGAAACACAGGATTTTGGTTAAAAACAAAATAGTTAATAGTAAATTATAGATTTTCCTGTAAACTCTTCTATTTTTGTAGCAAAATCTGCCTGAATCTGTTCAGATGTTTCTAAAATCTGCCCGTATAAACAGACAAAGTTAAACAATTGGTTTTGTAAATACTCATAGTTTCTGTGAAAGATTTGAAATATTTTAGTAATTTAATAGTCATAGTGAGACACCGATTTTATTTATTTGTTAAGACAGACAAGTATAACGATTTTGCTAAAGTTGCAGAAAGAAAAGCAGGGCAGAACGGTGAAAAGATTTTTTAATTTCACGTCTTAGCGACAGTTTTTGTCTCCGCTCATGATTAATCTTGTTCTTCACTGCGCATCTTGGGATGGAGTTATTATAATATATCTCACTAAAACGAGTTGTCTGCTTTTTAACTTCAGAAGAGGGAAAATTCAGTTTATCTCGCATTTTGAAAAGTGCCGTAGGAAAGTTGCATGTAAAATTCTCTCACCATTTAAGCAAACTTACTTACAGTTTAAGCATCTGTTATACACATAATTGCGTTTTAGATACAGATATTTGGCAAAACCCTAGGAAAAAAGATGACAGAAACAAATATTATATTAAATTTTCAAAGCTCAGGCGTGAAAATTCCAATTTGCCAGTCTTCAGAATTTATTACTGCGCCACCGAACATTTCTCACAGCCAACGGATTATATGAAATAAAATCTTACGCTAGTATTTTAATCTATAAGACATAAACTGGAATTGATATTAGCTATATTATTGTATAACGGCTCATAAACATTAAATCCTGTGCGCAGAAGTTCTCGCCATAAACGGCCATCGTATCCGCATTGCGAAGATAACCAAATATGTAGTTTCACCGCGAACGGGTATAATATATGTGATATAATATTTTAGTGCTTACGCTATAATTCTGGAGATGAAGAATGGCATTGAGTCGTGGTTTGCTGGTGCGATTCAACTATTGTCTATTCCTTTACGTCTTCGTCTATGGTTTAATTGAGCATACGGTTGCTTCACAGTTGTCCTCATTGCCTTGCCTGTCTTATGAATCAACAGCAAACTTTAAAATTGGAACTCGTAATTTGGCTGCGGCGGTAACACCGTTTGACGGAGATTAAACTTAATCCTCTGGATCAGCATACCTTCTTTCCTTCTTCACACCTTCAAGGCCACACATTTCAAATAGGACTTCTGGTCGAATTTGAAGTCAGTATTTCATACATATTTACTTAATGACTTTGAATATAACTTAAACTTGAAAAATAAATCAAACCGAATTAAACTTTTTAATATTGCTTCCTTTTCCTGTATCAGGAGCCAAAATATAATGATATTTTCCATTCCGTCTTTCAATTTGTATTAACAAATTAAAGTTGTAGATGTTAATTATGGACGGAAATTAATTTCTATTTCATCTTAATATTTCAAACGATTGCTAACTTTTAACGATATTGGTATTAGATTTCGTCATTTATTGGGCCGTAATAAATCGTTTTTTGTCGTCCGTGAAATTAGTTCCTAATACTTCGACAAAAATCGCTAGAATTCAATTTGGCAAGGTTTTGATGTATATTTATGAGACGAAAATAAATGGTAACGGTCTTATAGAATTTTATGAAAAGTCTTAGCGAGTGAAAGTGAGAAATGTTCTCGAGAATTTTGTAAGTACATTTTGAAGTAGGAAAATATGTAATAATACATTAAGTAATGTGTAATTGTGTACGTGTAAGACAGAATAATGCAAAGGTATACTTTATGATACATGTTTACATTACTTGTATTTTGTTTCAAAAATATAACTGAAGAATATACTATCTACTAGTTCTTATAATGTTGCAGCTATTTATATTCTATTACTACATTATTTTATTTTTGTAAAAAACTTATTGAGTGTCTGAGGAATAGTCCTTACAATTTTATAATCACATTCCACGTTATTGAAAAAAATGTTTGTATTTTGCCTGCTGCTTACTATTTGATTCTAAACTTTAAAACACATCACCATATTCTGTTTCAAAATACCATTAATATTAATCTACTAACATCTATTTAGGGCAATGAAGTTGACAGAAACGTCTTTATTAACACAAAGCTTAATTTTTTGCTTATTACTTAATTTACGATTTACAACATTCATTTTGCTATGTTAATTGAATTTTGTTTTTTCCTCATTCAAGAGAGGAAACATTCTCCGTTTTATACGTATTTCAGGAGAAGTTTTAATTGTAAACAAATTTTGCATTACGCTTATCGAAACTTGATAGCCACATTGCGATGTTTCTGCGATAATTGACCTAATTCGGCAAACGTTAATAACTTATACGGGGCGTAGTTCAAATAATTATTTTGGTAATAGGTTCGATACCAATAATATTCCAAGTTGGTAATCAATGTTTGCCCTTATTTCTAATATATGTTCAGTATCATATATACTAAGCTATTTTAGCCAATTAGATTTCACCTGAGATTGTAGTGGTAGAGCCCTTTTAGTTCGACTCCGGAGGCACCACCGCCACACTTATTTCTGCCTAATAACAGCAGTGATACTCCAACATATAGGAAAAAAAGAAGTAGCAAATGAGCTGGCGTACTTGATGGTTAGTATCAGCTATAGGACATCAAAAACTAGTAAGATTGGAGTTTTACTAAAGATTGGCTACAGATGTTATTACCCTCGACATAAATTGTTTTGATTGTGCTTTGAAAAGACGTCGTGGTCGGTGGTAGGATGGTCTGACTAAATACCTACGCTCATCGGACTCCTCATTGATACTGCCTTAAGAAAAGCCGAAAACCGGACACTTTGGAAGAAGCTAACGTATACATTTTTTAGAATTTCAAAGCAAGAAGGGTCCTTTAATAGTTCATTAGGATATAACATTATCGACTATGACACTAATTGCGACAGATGAAACAAGTATACAATCTTTTGTACGGTCACACTGAATTTACGATGAATTGTCAAAGTCATGTTTCTTTTAAGATTAGATTAAGATAGATGTAATGTTTTGCGTCACGCTTATTTTCAATTAGGCAAAACATCTTTGTAGTCAGTCTAGGCCTGTGTCAGCGGAGATTTTCGACTCTGGCCTTTCTTCATCGTCTTAATTAAACAATTCGAACACAATAGCGCTAGGTTTTGCAAATGCCACTTAATTCACATCTTTGTCCTTCTGAGGCCTTAATCGGGCTTCATTCATTCTCGATCCCTCTATTTATGTTGTCTCCCCTGAATGGGATACTATTAAAGTGAAGGCATTCTTAAATCAGGATTATGTTTGCAAATTAGATCTTCTCCGTGGCGTGTTAAGATCGTGCTTAATGTATAGCCGAAGTTATAGGATGAAGAAGCTCGTTAGTTTTATGTTATGCTTTAGTTGATCACATAAAATTAAGTGCCCAAAAAGCACCATGTACTGCCACATATTATAATGCTCACTTATTTCTTTTCATATCGAATGCGTAAAATACGTCATTGCAATTTTAGAATAAACCCTGAATTAAAATAGGTTACTATCAAATAAAAAGTGGCTTTTAAAAAAAGGATACAATGCTAATATTAATTATTATGTAATTTTGTAATTCTGTAACTAATACCTACCTCAATCAAAGTCCCCAGATATACAATGTTGAAAAGGCATGCGTTAGACTTCACATGCCTTCGTAGACATTTATCAGAGCCTCAGTAGGTAGGTAGTCCTCAGTGGTAGCAACGCATCTGTGGCTGATCTCAAATAAGAATCTAGTCTTATCTGAGGTTGATTTTAAATAATGTACAATTATAGATTTCCAAGGACGGCAGTGGCTACTAACCATCAGGTAAAATGCAAGCTAGTTTGCTACTTGTATATTATGAAAAATATAGTTAGAATTGTAACGTTTGTAGCGAGATTTAATCTTTTATCACCTTAATGTGTATCCCCTTAGTAAACGTACCATTTTCTACGTAACCACACCTTCATTTGTGTTATCATGAAAGGATCGCAGGTCAGGCTTTTATTTAAAAGGGCAGAGCGCTTAGATCCAAACCTTTTGTGTTAGCCCCTCTCTTGTGCTAGAATATGGTCTCATTTACTAGTTTAAAGATGACCTCTCTCGGAATAATGCCTGTTTTCCTCTTTGATGAGTCTCATTTTTGCCGTAATAGCGAGCCTTTCTTATCTTGAGCATAACAATAACAAAAATTAAAAATAATTAAAAACATAAAATATCATATTATAATGTGATTAAATGTTTAATTAAAATTGGTCGACACTAAATCTAGGACCTTTACTTTAACTGCGCTGTTCCTAGTGATAATATTTTCTAACGTCTTGTCGTAGCGGCTAGGCCGGATAGAACTTTTAGTACATTTTAAATACTTTTATTAAGGAAAGTATGTTTGAATACGCTTTGACTGCTAGGAAGTGAACATAATAAAACCTTTTGATTAACTGTGTTAATCGCCCGTGTTCTGGATTGAAGACTGTGGAGACGCACTTCTCTGAGGTGGTAAGGTGGTAAGGCTTCACTTAGTTGTAAGGGGTAGCAACGAGTCTGTTATCGACCCCAGGTAGGAGTGTTATCTTATCTGCGGTTCATTTCAGATGTCCACAGACGGCACTAGCCATATACCGGCAGATGAACTACAAAATCTCTTGCTTTTTTAACTTTTTTATTTTGACTCTACTTTATAATATAGCTTTCTACAATAATAACCCCATACTAGATTTTACTATACGGAGGAAAAAAATCAAAGATGAGTACCAAGAAACAAGATAAAAATCTAAATCCATTATTTAGATATTTCCTGACCAGGGCTGGAACCCGGAATAGATCTACTTTAAGATAAGTAGATCTAGTTTACTTATGAATATATTTGTCGTCAGGTGTGTGCGACGTGGCCGGCGGGGCGGGCTCCATAAACGCGTTGCCGGCTAGCGTCTCCGCTCGACTAGCGCCCTCCTTCGACGCGGCGACGCCGAGAAACGTCACCGCCTTGGTTGGCAAATCCGCGTACCTGAGCTGCCGGGTTAGGAACCTCGGGAATAGAACGGTAAGTACTTAAATATATACTTATACGCTAATATTTTCTATTTAATATTAAACTAATTAGGTACATCCGTGAGTTTAAACCACTCAGGGTGAAAGTTCAGTTTACTGCGTTCTTAAGGAATAGATCGATGAAAAATTAACGTCTTTTCTGAAACAATTAAGAAATAACAACTCTAAAGCAATTAGTGTTTGTTCAGCAATCGGTGATGGCCCTTATGGATTGACTTTAAATAATAATTATTTAGTTCATTTACGTCGCTATTTACGCCATGAAGCACCAAAAGCCACCGAATGTTTGTTTTCGTTTTGTTTAATTGAAATCGTAAACCATGAAAAAATGTAGACAGAAATACTTTTGCTTATAACTTAAACGTACATAATTTAACCGATCTTTTAAATATGTTAGAAGTTTTGACATTTCATTCGTTATCTCGATATTTTTATTAACTAAATCTGCGGTCTGCTATTACTTCTAAGTACCTCGCTAGATAAGCGTCGTCTAGACAATCGTCTCTTTAAAAATCTATGACGATTATATCTAGCAAGTATCAATTTTGTTACTACAATGGTATGTCGCGAAAATTACATTATATTAATGGTAAAAGTTGGTTCATAAATTGTAATAAGATATTACACTTTATATTTTATTGATTACGTATTCACGTGACACGAATATTTCATTACTTCGTGAAGTTGTCGCTACTATAGATTTCTATACTATATCTATCTAAAAGAGAAATTTCGGCACTTGCTTAGTTAAAAATAATAAATGAATCAAGAAATAAATTAGAGGACGTGCTGATATAAGATTTATGTAGGTATTTTAAAACTGACCGTTTATTGGCTACTTTTACTGGACTGGTAGTTTTAGCGATTATGGTGCTTTGCCCAACTGTCAACAGTTGTTAGGAGTTGTTTAATAGTTTATCGGTGGTAATCGACTGATGACAGATTTTTCGAGTAATATCGAGTGACTCGTAGGTCACTCAAACAGTAGATACATCGAGAAGCAGTGGGTTACGCTGCTCAGTAGTTTGGATAACAAAATGGTAGCCCAGGCAACTATCGCTCGCACGACAGTAGTCAGTACGCAGGCACCCTACAGGTAATTTTTCTTTTAGCAATCTTTATACAAATTACTGAAACCCGACAACCTCAAGGTTTGTCAAAACTTTATGTACTTAGACGATCTTATAACTAGGTTAATTTAATACAATATGGTGTTGCGTAGGAACCGGAGCCCCGCTGATGAGTTAATGGTCAAAGTTTGGCACTAAACGGTTTCTCTATTAAGTTCTAATGAATTTAAATTTATATTCAGAGCACAAAAATATGTTTCTTGTTTTATTAAACCTGTCTTGGTTGTATCTTTATGAGGGTCAAATCTTATAAGTTAAATTTGACCCATGTCTAGTCATGTCCTTCTAAATAAAAAAGGTACAGCAGTCACCTTAAAACGTTAGTCCAATTATTTTTATGAACCCCATGATACGGATATCAAATGAAAGGGTTTCCTGAGAGGAATACGAAAGTTTGTTTTTAAAAATACTTCTAAGATTTATTTATTTATATTATAAAAGTAACAATCAAGCATAATGTAGACCTGGTGGTAAATGACAACTGCCGCCCATGGTCATTTCAGTCAACTCCAGTTAGGGTTAAAGATCTACCCGAAACCGGCTATAGATACAATGAGGAGTAAATTAGATTGCCTTATAAATGTTTACCACGCCTCGTGTAATCTGAAGGCCAGATTATTCTATTTTCAATTAAATATTGTCGGTAAAGTGAACAGTAATCAAAGGTCCAATAACATTAATTATAATTAATGGTTAAAGTTTCGTCTATCCGACGTAGTTTAAGTTTCATATTAAACTTCGTTAGTTAATCCGGTCAGCGCGAAATTGTTCCCAATTTGAATTTAATTGAAATGATTTGTGACAATTGCTAAAATGTTATATTGTGCAAAGGGTCATCTTTAGGCACAATGGTCATAACAAGGGCCTACGTAGACTATGTACTCGGTTCGATTCTGGCTCTAATATGTGTAGTGTGTTTTTATGTTTAAGTCTCTTTACCAAGGTGACTACGACGAGTACGAATGTATGAAATCTTGAAGGTATTAATGTGGAGCTGTGAGTGTGTGTGTTTTAACGCTTGATTACGTTTTATCAAAATGTTTTCTTTCGCCGTTAAAGCTAATAGTAATTAGTTTATAATACGTATATTATTTGATAAATTAGAAGCGTCCTTAGGCTAGGGATCTCGAACCTCAGGAAGGGAGCCCTAATTACATCCCATTTTATTACAGCCGCTCTACATATTATAATATAAACTTTTTATTTTTTTTAAAAACATAACAAGATCAATGTAAGCACATTTGAATTATTTAACATAACATTGCGCAGTGATCGGGTCCGATAAATAATTAATGGTCAAAGTTTGGCTCTAAACGGGGAGCATAGTTTAAGTTTTGTATTCAATTCGACATACAATGGGTTTGGCGAAGCGATTTAATATTGCCCAGTTGTATTATGTTCAGTACCTTTGCAATGGCCCTAATATGAAGATAGCTTAGAAATAGATAGGTAGATAGCCTTGTGGTTCTAAACTTAGCTAACCGGTCTGGGGTGCCCGAGGTTCGAATCCCAGGCCTATTTTTCGAAGTTTTCGAGTGTTTTAGAAATTAATTATCACTTGTTTAAAACGAGGAAAGAAAACATTGCGAAGAAATTACACGCCTGAAAGTTATTTGTAAAGTTTTTATGGATGAAGGAAGGCTGGCAATTGTTACTTAGCGCAGTGGACTGTTACTAACTTGACGCTGTCCTTGCATTGGTGGAAGGATGTGGATGCCGGCCGAGTTAAATAATTATGAGGCGACTATCTTAATACTAAAACGTATTAATATATGTGTGATCGGATTCAGGTAGAACTCCAGTTCTACATGGAGTTGATTACAGATGTCCATGGACGGCAGTGACTACTTACCAACAGGTGGACCGTATACTTGTTTGCTACATCGGTCTTATAAAAATACCCTCCTTTGGATGTCTGTTAAAAACAAAAAACTACTATTTTAACTTACTTGCGTAATTAATACATTTTGTGAATGAAATTATGATTTAAAGCGAAAATATTTTTTCCATAAAAAGCAACCTAATTAAATTACCCAATTAAGATATTTTTTATACGTTGTAGGATTAGCAAGAATATTTATGAAACAAAAAGATAGATAACGTAATTAAATGAAGAGATATTTTTTGGTAAATTAATTAATTAGAAACTATTACAGTGTCTTAGTTTGTTTCAAGTGAAAAGGCGAAATGTTCCTAGGGAATAGCTTATTCAACAGCCTCAATAGATTTTTAAAATGGGTAATACCGAATTGAAATACATTTTGATATTATCTAAAAACACATTAATATACACAACTATGCAAGAATCGGTTCGCATGAAAATAAATTAGTACTGGAAATTGTTATATAATCCGTCTGAATGAAAATAAAAACGGTACAAACAACCGTATATAATCTTCTGTACTAAAATAACCGGCGCAAATAAATCGGTACAGAATCCGAATTATTTATCGGTGCCAGAAACCGGTACGTGTATAATCGCACCCAGAGACGGGATGTTCACGCCGCTTCCGCTGCGGCGCCTGTGACAGGAAGTGACAGCGACATCTAATTGTTTGTGATAATTGCGCGAGGGGGCGCACTGTTTATTTTCATCCCCTCCTGCTATGAAGATTAAAATAGGGGTGTACAGTTGTTTAGATATCTGAAAGTAAATAAATACTAAACACAAAGATGTAAATGACATATTTCCTGAAATAGCAAACGTGCTTACAATTGTACGAGTGGCCACCATATCAGACTACTGTCAGTTTTTTTTTCTTTAATTAGATAGAGTAGCGAACGAGTATGCAATCCACCTGACCGTAAGGGGCATCTGCCGCCCATGGACATCTGTAATCTACCCCAGATAAGACTAGAAACCTACCTGAGGTCGACCACAGATGCGTTGCTACCCCTGAGGACTAAGTTGGAATGACGCGTTAAGTTTATCTCCCTTACCACACCCTTCAAACCAGAAGACAGCAGCACTTAACACTGCTGTTATTAGGTAGAAATAAGTGTGGCGGTGGTGTCGCCGGAGTCGAACCACAAAGAGTTCTACCACCTTTAAAGTTCGTTTGTAAAGTGGTAGAACGCCTTGTGGTTCGACTCCGGAGGTACCATCGTCATGCCTTTTTGTGCTAAAGAACAGCAGTGTTAAGCGCTGCTGTATTCTAGTTTGCAGGGTGTGGTTAGGATGATATTTATCCCGTGTTTCAACTTAGTTTTCAAACGTAGCAATGCATTTCTGGCTCTTATCTAGGGTTCAGCAGGGACAGCAGTAGCCACTTACCATTAGGCGCACTGCAATCTCGTTCGTTCCTACTTCTTTATTATAAAAACTATATTTTATCTAGCTATGCATTTAACGATTACTGTTAAGCGAAATTGTCTATACAAATAAATAAACGAAGCGTCTGTTTATAATATCAAAACATCAGCTTTTAAATGAAAGTATACGAAATTATACCCGGTACATATAACAAAAACACAGTTATTAAATTTATTTCTGTCTGTTTACCGAAACGACTGGGCTTCACGGGATTTGCACTTGCGGATAGATCAAAGCTGATGTCATTAAGAATAACGTTTGTTCTAGAAAACCTATCAGGAAAAGGTATCAGGGTTCCGCGGGACAAAATTAAAATGCGTTAAAGCTACCGCGCGCGCCTCATTTTGTTTAAACTGTTGAACGTTTAAATTTAGGTTATACTTATGTCATGTTACATTAATTAACCCGGGTGAAACCGCAGGCCTCAGCTATCAAACCTTGGTACCCTTTTTTTTTGTTATCGAGGGGGAAACCTTCAAAATGTACCCGACGCTGTGGGAGCAACGCCGGGTTTTGTGGGATTTTTACCGCACTAAAACTCCCGGCGCCCGTCACCGCTGCGTGGAGGACTCCGGGATCTCCAACGGAGCACAACCGCAACCCTCCAAGCGCGATGCCCCTTTCGGACTCTTCCGCGATGAGCATTTCCGCTCACTGTGTCTCCTAATGAAACTTGATCCCCTATGGGTCCTTCCTGTAGTTCTGGGACCAGAATAGGGCTACGGTATCATACATACGGTATAAGACATACATAGGAGGCGTCTAAGGGAGCTTCCGCGGATGTGAGCGGTAAGATTAGGATTTCGAACCATCCTGTCAGTGACCCAAGAAAGGATGGCAGTACGTGTGATCGCATACCGTCCTAAAAACCAGACGGTATTGTACGGATTTCACCTGAGTGGAGCCCAACGGGGCAATACGCTCAGAGGACTCCGATTACGTTCTTTCGGAGATCTCGAGACTCTACGCAGCACTGTGGACGGTCCCACTGTGACGGTGGTTTTAGTGAGTAAAATTCCACACAACGCTGCGTCGCTCCCTCGGCACCGGGTACCTCTTGAAGGTTTCCCTCGCAAACAATGGGCAAAACATATGCCCCCTTGACTTCTATTAAAGTACCATTCCAAATTCAAACAAATTATGCTAAAAATTGCACCGTAATTCGTGTCATGAGATCCGACACAAAAATTTGTTTTTATCGCTCAACGTTAACGCTTGTAGCGTTGAGCGAATTTGCTTTAAGCGTTGCGGTTCGTGGTCTTCAGGTAAAGACACACAAAAAGCTAGCAACTAGTTTTAGACTAGACAATCAGCCGTCGGGTGGGACCCGGGGAGCAACCATGCTTCAACAGTTTTAGACCTGAGCTTTTTATACGATGCAGTAGCAAACGAGCATGCAGTCCACCTTATGGTAAATGTCCACAACGCCCATGGAAATTTGCAATCCACGTCAGATAAGACTACACTCCATTCTGAGATCAACTACAGATTACCCTAACAACGCTTAAAAACTAAGTTCGAACACCTCAGACAAGTCTCCCTTACCACACCCATCAAACCTGCAGACAGACACGCTTAACACTGCTGTTATAAGGCAGAAATAGGTGTAGCGGTGGTGCCATCAGAGTCAAACCACAAGGTTTTTACCACCTTAAACAGCTTATGGTTTGACCTAGATAGTCGTAAACAGTATTTCTATCATTCTTAGTGCTAATTAATATATAGTTTCATTGAAATCAGCTTTGAAAAACCTGTGAGTGTGATATGTTACTCAATAACATATATACCAATTGGTCATCGATATTAAGGCATGCGCCATATTGAATTTAGAGTGACATGTAATCTAAATTCATTAAAACATCCAAACAAAATGCGTATGCAATCAGCTCAGTATTTAGCAAAATTGATTGAGTCGACTGATTTAAAACTCAGTTCCAAGATTAGACCCTCACATACATGTAACAGAGAAAATTAAATAAAAGCTTGTAGCAACAGGAAACTAAAATAAATATGTAGGTAATGTCCGTGAACACAGCTCACGCATGCGTGAATCTACGTTGCAATCTTTTCAAGTCCAGCGTGCGCATGGCTTACGAAAAGTATCTATAACACGATAGGATGCAAGCGACACGCATGCAGTCAAGAATCCCACGCTGCTATAAACCGCGTGATAGGAAAAGGCCCTAAGTGAAGTCACTAGTTAAATTCAGCAATTATCAACTGCATGTGCCACTACTGCATCTGCGCTGAGATTTCTTGTACTCAGAAAAGAAATCAGACTTTCGAGTAATATAATTTTTTGAGTATTAGTAACAGCGATATTGCTTATATCTAGAAATACTGAACACCCTCGTGATCCAAGTCCCTTGATTTGCATATAACTCTGTGCAGTAACATTTACATTTTCATGCTTTTTAGCATTTCAAATACTATGTTGTAATAAATTATGTAAACAAACACTTTTTTATATAACGGAATTAGCAAACAAGCATGCGCTCCACCTTATGGTAAATAGATACAGCTCTCTCTCTTTCCCCCTTCTATACATTTGTAATCAATCCAATAAGATCTGAGTCCTCATTGCTACTGAGGAGAACTTGGGACCCTTATCCCAACAACAACACAGAGAGTGACAGGGGTTAGGTCATAGTCCACCGCGCTGGCCAAGTGCGAATTGGTAAACTTTGCACACTTTGAGAACTTTTTTAAGGAACCCTAAGATGCGTAGATTTCACGATGTTTTGCTTCATGGTCATAGCAAATGATGATTTTTAATACTCACAAAACATCGAAAAATTAGAGGTACCTTGTTTCAACCTCGGGTTATTTGATTGAAAGAACGTAATTAAACCACTAGGCTATCACTGCTTACACATAGTTTCATAACAGGTTTAAAGGTGGTAGAACCCTTTGAAGTTCGACTCCGGCGGCACCACTGCCACATCTATTTCTGCCTAATAGCAGCAGTATTAAGCGCTGCTGTCTTCTGGTTTGAAAGATGTGGTAAGGGAGACTGA